>PQWD01004369.1:0-58517 GCA_019425675.1 Leucinodes orbonalis
TTTGCCGCTAAGCTTCTGCGCATAGCCGATTCTCGCTTACCAAGTGCAATGGCTGAATTCAAGCTAATAATGACTAGCTTTGTGTATGCCATAAGCTTTCAATCTTCGTAGTTAAGGCACATTTTACAAATTAAATTAGTGCTGAATTTGATGTGGGGGTAGTAGTAGTAAGTAGTACTGTATTTACTCATTTGAGTAATTTTTGAATTGAATGAATGAATTTTGGTATTTCCTCATTTAAGTAATTTATATGTTTTAAAGTACTTTTTTGTGTTTTGCTGCTAATAATTTATTTACTGTGATGTAAGCTTAGAGAAACAAGTATTGTTTAACTAATCAAGCAAAGCACAAGGGTAGTTACCTACCTTTTATCGAAGTGTTTCGTTTTTTTTTGAACTCTCATAAAGTTGGTTTCCGATATACCAGATATTATATATTCATATATATGATATCAATAACAGACTAATTAAACATACAAAGTATCAATTGGATGGCTCTAATACCTAAGATTTTATAGATACCTAAAATACACCGATTTCGTCACTGACACTGATGAATATCAATGCTTTGGCTACTTTTTGAAGTGCTAGAAAGCTGAAATTTGGTATGTTATCTAAGTTAAGTATCAAACCAAGAAAAAAATCATAAACTTATAACTTTCGCCCCCCATTTCGTAAGAATCCATCTGTGGAAGTTTTTTATGAGATTTTCACCAAATTTATGAATTATGAAAGTGTACACGGGACTGTGGACAGTAGCTAAAGTACTTTGGAAATGGCTTGGCTGTTTCGTTAGTTATTTCAAATCGGAAACTAAAATATATTCGCATCACCTCCACGGCGGCACCGAAACGGCGACGCCATACATATTTACGGGTGTGTAGAATTTGTTGAAGTAAGGGGCGGTTGAGTTGGCTGTGTAGATTCAGAAGCTTTGCTCTACATTAAATTATAAATAAATATCTACTGACATTCACACAGCGCCATCTAGCCCCAAGTTAAGCGTTAAGCCTGTATTATGGGTACTAAACAACGAATAAACATACATATATACATATTTTTTTTATTAGAACGAATATGTTACGTGTAATGAGCTGAGATAATGATTGTGAAGATTCTTGGAAAAATTACGAATGGGAGTTTGTTATGAACTAAACATATTAAAGATGTTTTACGAAACTATTTTTCTCTAAATATAAAAACGGTTATGCAACGTTTATGTAAATGTCGTTATTGGCCAGTTCTACCGTTGTCGAATCGAGTTGAAGCACAAGCCGCTTGTTTGAATGAGTTATTCCACAAATATTGAATGAGTTATTCCACAATGCATAACTTATTTCACATAATATTTCCGCGAAGAGAATATATGCGACCGCCGCTTTTGTGTTTCTTCGCCATGTCACGTTAATGCGACCTCTTTGCTGGTTTAATTACGTGTTTTTCGTTGTTTTACTCATGTTTGTGATTTCCTTTGCCAATAAACACAATGTTGAGACGTGTTCGCACGTGGTTTCATGTTTAGTTGCTGTATGGAATTACAAATAGTTATAAAAATAAATCGAAATATGTGATTGGTCTAAAACATCTTCATGACGTCAAAACTCACTAGCAGCGGTGTCTACTGAGACTATGAGAATTTGAAAAACTTTTTTTAATAAGTTATTCGAGCATTTAATAAGCAAGGAAAGAAACTGTCGCTTATAATGATACCGAAAAATAATAATATAAATTACAATAATCTATATGATAATTCAACAGTTGTAAGAACATTTAGGATAAACAAGGCATAGATACAGTTAATTGATTTATATGAAATAAAATAACATAGCGCGTGGAATTATGACGACTTTACACGACAATATATCAGCAATATAAAAAATACAAATTATTAGCCAGAGCCACTGGATAGCTCTTAGATTAAAATTAATAGTAATAAATTCTTCCCCCTTATTTCAAGTCCATCACCTTTTAATAACTTTATATAAACAAAATTAAAGTCAAACGAGGCGAGGGTGTATCCACGGGTAACGCCGCGTCTCGCCAGACACATTCCTTTGTACCCGTTGGTACTTACCTATAAAGATATTGTTCACGGAGGAAAACACGGTATTTGTGCAAACAGAGTATGAAATTTGAAATGTATCGCAAATTAAATTCAATATTACAAATGCTTTGGATGTGAATCGACGAAAGTTATGTGTGCTTACGAGGAATTTTGTACCAATATATTCCGATACGCTCTTCATTTATTTATATCTACTAATTTAAACAAGAAAACGAATAACGTAACATTTTTTCATTGCAATTAATACTTTTTATTTAACTTTCTAAGTTATTCAAATTATGAAATGATTCGAAATTCAAAGTAGGTGATATTTAGATATAATAATCGCGGACAAACATACATAATAACAGGTCAAACTGAGAACCTCCTTTTTGAAGTCGGTTAAAAAACCATTTCAATGAAATAAGAATTATAACCAACAAGATATGACTTCGCTAAATGTCCTAATCATTATCATTAACGCTAGAGTGTACAGTAACAGAGAACAAACTGGTGTTTACCCAGCAATAGTTTGCAAAATCGAATGGTATGTTATATTGTTTTGCAATAGATCCCATGGGTTTCATTACAATCGATCGGACGTACACACGCGTGTTAAATCGCGTTAGCGAGCTGCAATTCGGGTCAGTCACTTGGCAAACAGGCATTAACAGCGACCCTTTGCTAATTCCACGCGATATATGAAAACTTCGAATTGACGACTAGTTAGCAATTATGCCTATACGCGGTAAAGTCAGGCTTCATTAATATAAAAAATTGGATAGTATTCAGGTTAAAAATTTTAATAAAAAAAATAGCGACAGTATTTGCAAAAAAAAAAATTTTTTCTTTTTTACTACAGACTTTTATACACTATTTTAACCCCAGGATTTTTTTTAAATTCCGTTCTTAGCGGATGTCACATTCTTTATGGACCCTATCTGTAAATTTTCAAATTTACATATGCTGTTGTTTCGGGATGTCGTAATGATTTTTTTATATTCAAATTAGTTCAACCCTTGAACCGCTACAAAGTCATACGCACCCAAAAATGATCAATTAAGATTAAGAAAATTCATGTTTAGAATAATGAATACGTGATATTTATTGGTGAAGATCGTCTGTAGCTAATAATTGGTGTGGACTGTTGCCTTTCAATCTGAAGTGTGCTGGTTCAAATTATCGAAAGCATCTGCACGTATATCCGACGCACTTACTCGTACGGTAAAGTAAAACATCTTGAAGAAACCTACAATACGCACTGGGTCCGCGTGGACGACAAAGGTCTATACACCCTTTGCGGGTAGGCTCGTGCCCCTCGGTGGGAACGTTAGATGAGCTGATGATGATTTATTGATGAAAAATCCCAGTTTAAAGTCAAGAAATATTGTCACTTGACAAAATAACTAAATCTCGCTTCAGACAACAAAGAATGACATAGCTTGTAACATTAAGATCAAAATGCGGTAACGCTGTCTTCCTCGCCGAATATTATACCCCGGAAAATATAACTTAACTTAAAAATGTTTCGGTGCAATTTACCAATTTCGCCAAATAGAAACTCGGATGAACATTTAATTTTCAAGCTCTGGACGAGTAGTTTTATTTCTTGATGCAGCACTTTTTAAGATGGCTCCTTAAATAGTTAGATCTTATATTTTCTTAGTTTCTTAAACTACGGCTTGGTGGGATTCATTATCGTAATATTTTTCGCTGTATATTATTAGTTAAATAAAGTGTATTGTTATTTTTTTTATTAGACAATTGCATGATTGATTTTTTCCCGTGTTAAAACTCAACTCATATGCGTCAACTCAAAGGAAATTATTGTTACTCCTACCCTCTTCCCATATTCGAGATTCCAGACACAGAGTAGCATGCCACCCTCTCGTAAGCATACCATAACCACTCAAAGCGCATAGCACATGCATTTATTATGCAGTTCTTATAAAGCGGAATGCTTTGCAAAATACCTTACCTTAGTAATCGATCATTATTATTATAAATGTCTTCTAATCTCCAAGATTGTTTCAGTTACGCAACTTTGCGTGTTTGAAACACTTTGTGTGAAGTGGTATACTTTCTAAAGTAGGTCTATTAATCAAAATAATATTTGGGGATAGAATTCAAGACTACAAGTATGTATTACATAATCAGAAATAATTCGTTTACGTCATATTTTATTTTCTTATTTATAAATGCCTTTGAAAAATAATTGCAATTACGGGAGTATTTCGAAAACTAGAGCATTCGAATTCAACCCCGGTTTTCAGCAAGATTGTATCGGAACTTAGTTTAAGGTACCATTAAATAAAAATACATTTTTTTACAATATATTACCTATAAGATATCTGCAGTTACGAGTACTACGCACACGCAACCTCGAATGGACTGAATAAAAATAAATAACTTATAATAAAATACTTATTAGGTTTCATACGTCACGTTTCCTTATGTTCTCGCAACCTCGAATTAACCCTGCAATTGGTCGAGTACATATTTATATCTTGAAAGACGTGTACCGGGGTCCTCTGAGCCCTGAGGATTTCGGCTGTACCGTGAAGTACCTACTCATCGATTAACCGTCGGCAAGCGGTTCCCGCGGGGTGTTCGTGACCCGGGTCACAGACACGCCCCACCCCAGGGGCGTGTCCCCTAAGAAACTCGGCGCCTAAGCCTGATATTTTACTCGCGCCATTCCATTTCGACATAACTACGCGCATTGAGCTTTTGGATTTCATCAGAGATCAATAGGTACGCGTTGCTATCTCTGTTACAGTTATTTAAATTTAGTTTAAAATTAAATTTGTAAAAACATTGGTACATTAGACCGATTAACTTTCGCAGTCGAACATGCATGTCTGATCAAGACAGTCGTTTTTAAGATCTAGTATTAGCTCAAATTTTTATAGAAATCGTAGTTCCTTAACTGTGGTTACTCTATAAATTAATAGTATCCAATATTAATAGATACTAAAGGGAGCAAATTTTGACACAGATTTAAATTAATTGTAAATATCCAGATACACTCATACGGCAAATAAAATTAATTGAATTAATTTGATACAAATATACAATACATAGATTGCATCACAGTTTCGGTTTCCAAAATAGATTGATATCAGTGGGAAAAATTAAATTTTAACGCTTAATTTTAATTATTATTAATTTTGAAAATTATTAATTTTAAAATATTACATACTGTAGGTGTTTTTGTATGTGTATAGAAGTATGAAAAAATAAAATAAATAAAAACATAATAGGGAGATGTAACTCCCTCATTTAGTTGGGAAAGGAGGCGAGGACATCACGATGCGTTATTTCCCAGTTTTCTTTAAGAATCTCGGTGAAGCTGGTGGAATAGTCACGTATGTAGCAGGACCGATGGCAATTGGAGCATACGAGTTCTGAAGTTGAAAAAAAAACAACATAGACATCTAGGCAAAAGAAGCATAGGAAATCCATTCGAAGCGTGGATCGACAACATGGATCGCTGGATGAATGAAGCCCGGGATATCTGACGAAACATAATAGACCTATGATCAACAGTGAACTGGGATAGGTAGAATAGAGAGAACTAGATAATTCCTAAATACAAATAGGTAATTCGCAGCAGATGCATAGGTCAAAAAGTTTTAAGTTCACACTCTCGGTTAAGCACAAGTTGTTGTAAGGTATTCGAATAACAAGAATTTTCTTACTTTTCACATTACAAATTGCTAAAATAAGACATTTTCAGGATATAGAGTACGTAGATCGATATTTTAAATGTGCTTGCTGTGTTTTATTAGTGTTAAAGCGCATCACAGCATTTATCAAATATTACCGATACCTGAAGTCTGAACCAATAACGAATAAATACTTATGTATAGTATGAAATTGTGTATGAAGAAAGCAATAAACTAAATCCAGCCCGCATATGAGACGAACTCGACGCCACAGCGCAATATCGCGTAAAACATTGCTTACATTCCGTTTGTACGCGGTCGGCAATACGCCACGAATTCTAGCGCCAAGAATCATTCCCGTTTGGAATTAATGAAACTAGACACCCACACAAGCGACCCTTTCAGCGTTCATACAATTCATCAACTGCATACGTGCACCAAAATAATATAAGAAAAAATTGGCCAAGTGCGACTCGGACTCGCCCATAAATGTTCCGCAGCAAGTAACATAAAATAAAATAGTTTTTATTTAATTCGGCACCTACTACAGATTCATTATGATAAAATAGCGATTCACCGTTGGTGAACACCGTTGGTGAAGTATAAATTATAAAAACTACGGACTAGATATCGTGCAATAATTTTATCAATCTTATATTTTTAATCAAGTGTCCCCCACACTTGATTTCACTTTAGAAACGTCTCCTGCGCAAACTGTTCAATCAATAAAAATACAATAGAAACTTCAACATCATTTTTCAAGACCTACAGATTGATATAAAGTTGTTGCGTTTCATTTGATTGTTTTTTTTATATTTTTCTTGTCTGTCTTATAACGGATCACAGAATACATTTAAGTGCTTATATTTTCGGAGATAAAAGGGTGTGACATACGGACGGACACAGACATGAGGAATCTATAAGGGTTCTATTTTTTGCCATTTAGCTACGGAACCCTAAAAAGACCTCGCACTAGGATAGTGCGCGGGAATTTGGAACGTCATTAGAGCAAAATGAATTTCTTATGCGGCGCGCGAAAAATTCTTTGTTTATTGTTTACGTAGCCATAATTTTTTTTATGCCTAAGCCTTAAATATGTTAAAATAAAAATTGAATTTGATACACTTTTCTTTGTTTAAGCATTATTTTAGCGAACCTCATCTAATAGCAGTATTTGAACGTAGATATTAGATAATAAGTTTATTCTCGCAGAAACCATGATCATGCCTGATATCTATGCCAAATAATTGTAAAGTTTCCTCTTTTTGAAATCAATAATTTGCATTTTAAATAAAAGGCCAGAATAAACTTTCGCTCAACAAAATCTGCATGTAATTAAATTGTGAAGCCAAATGTGATTTATTAAGTAAAAAGCAATCCAGTGGTGTTTACACTTAAACGAAGTGATTTATATGTTAATTTTATACAATCCCTACGTTATAAAAGTGACAAAATCACTACGTATATTGCTTTTGTTTTAATAATACGGCCTTCATCTGATTTAAAGAGCGGAAATTCGATAAAACTTAATTACTCACTGTGCAAGCATACTCGTAGCTGCGCTCTGCACTTGTTTGTTACACCTATAAATATGCATCAATTTTATTCCAATAACGCGTTATAAAGGATATTAAAATTCCATTTAATAAAAATGGGCAGTAGTTTTCAATGTGCTAAATAACGAATGCAACAATAGGTATCAATGTTTGATAAAATTATTTAAATAGTCGTGCCGTGCTGTTTAACACTGCTCTATTAGCAGATTACCAAAAAAAACTCCTTAATAGAAGGTTAGAACAAACTACCGATGTATTTAAATACATTCTGCAAATTGGACGCTTGTAAAAATCTACATTTAAGGCTTTAAGTCTATAGGCAGTATTCTTTCACACTAAGGTACTCTCATGCCAAACCTTCTTCATTAGCATACATTCGGGGCTAGAAAGTTTTCAAAACCAACGTCATTGTAAGTATTGCAGCCTGCGATACTGCCACCGAAAATTTTTATGCTTTTTATTTGTAGATTATGGAAGAAAAAACATATTAAACCCACGGAATCACTCGAGTCCTTTCGACAATGCCTGCTTCAAACCAATCACGAAGTTTTTACGAAATTTAATGATATACCTGAACTAGTCAATAGTACCTACAACTGACACAAGGCTGATTTAACGCGCATTAATTTTAAGCCCTATTGACCATATATAGAAATCAATATTTACAAATTTTTGCTTTTGCGAATGTTCTACTAAATTTATGTTTTGTCAAATGTAAATAATCCCAACTATTTACCTATATACTTTAAAATTTTTACTTCTTGTTTATGTCGCAAGTCACAAAGATTGTCGAAAATCCTATAGTTAGTATTACTCATAGATACATAGAACACCACATGCTACTAACCTTAGCATTTCTTTCTCAGAGCTGAGCGCAAGCATCAAGCGGGAGAAGATTGTCGAGATCTGCGAGGGTTGCGGCCAGAAGATCCAGGACCGCTACCTGATGCGAGTGGGCGAGCTCTCCTGGCACGAGCACTGCCTCAGCTGCTGCGTCTGCGGCTGTCCTCTGGCCCACACCTGCTTCACCAGAAACGCCAAGCTCTATTGCAAACCCGACTACGATAGGTAATATTTTTCTCCAGAATTATTTAAGGGAACACTTTTGCTGACACCTGACGTCTGGTATACCTACCAGGTCTAAATAAGCATGCATTTGTTTCCAAAAATATTTCCATTCATCTAGTTATAAGCTAAAGCACAATGGCGAATTGCTAGCGTAATGCCGAGCGAGCTGCTGAGCGTGTGACATATTTCTGTTGTTACTATCAAATATGTTGTCCTATAGATTGTTCGGGGTGAAATGCACAAGATGCGGCGACCGGCTCATGCCTCAGGAGATGGTGATGCGGGCACAGCAATACGTGTTCCACATACAGTGCTTCGTATGCGTCATGTGCTGCCAACCGCTGCAAAAGGGGGAACAGTACGTCATCAGGGCTGGACAGATATTCTGCCGGCAGGACTTCGAAAAGGAAATGTATTTGATGCAGCACGCTGAAGACGATATGATTATAGACGATTCGGAACGACCGCGCGACGGAAGACGCGGTCCGAAGAGGCCACGAACGATTCTCACGTCTGCTCAGCGGAGGCAGTTTAAGGCCTCTTTTGAAGTTAGCCCGAAACCATGCCGCAAAGTGCGTGAGGCCCTCGCCAAAGATACCGGTTTGAGTGTCCGGGTTGTACAGGTCTGGTTCCAGAATCAGAGGGCTAAAATGAAAAAGATCCAGAGGAAAGCTAAGCAAGAGGGCGACAAGAACACTGAGAAAGATAAGGATAAAGACGAGAAGAATATCAAGCAGGAATCACCGTCAAGTGAGCACGGAAACTATTTGGGACTAGACGGCTCCTATTCGGCGTCTAGTCAACCGTTGAATCCGAACTTGCCCTACTCTCCGGATGGTGAGTATTCATCTAACATTTATCACTCTCATAAAAACTTACAGTTAATTTACAGTCGCACAATGGCGTGCACTCCATGTATGCAAATAAGGAGTGCATTCCTGTGCGTCCAGACACTCCGTAATATCACTAACATGTCAAATTATACCCACTTATTCGCCCACTTTCCTTTATAGATTTGAACCATAGGCGATATGCTGTCATCAACAGCACTCAAAATATAAATTATTTATTGTTCTTGCGATTAGTGTCACTCACTTTGCATCCCCTACTCATCACATCACGCCACTGCAGTCACAGAATATATCATTTCCAAGATATAAAAAAATGACTTCGTAATTAATTTAACCAGCACCCATATCCATTCCAGATTACCCAGCGCACTCCGGCGACAGCTTCTGCAGCTCAGACATATCGCTGGACGGCAGCAACTTCGACCAGCTGGACGAGGGCGCCTCGGACACCATGAGCTTGCAGAACCTCGAGGTGCAACACACACGCCAGCACACCGCGCACGCGCACGAACCACTCAACCTGGGCACAGGGGCTGTGGTCAACCCGATCGATAAGCTGTACCTTATGCAGAACTCCTACTTCAGCACCGACCATTGATTCAGCAGCCGCGGCGGTCGCGATGGGCGTCGGCCCGGCCAGCGTCTGCGCCCGCCAGCCGTGGACCTCAGCTTGAGGGCTTCTGCCACGGTCACTAGTCACATGGTCACGCAACCTGCCGACATGGGCCCACCGTTACCGTTTTACACCGGGAACTGCCAAATGCAAAACCCATATTCAAGTAGTTTTTAATCGCATACCCAGCACACCGCGCACGCGCACGAACCACTCAACCTGGGCACGGGGGCTGTGGTCAACCCGATCGATAAGCTGTACCTTATGCAGAACTCCTACTTCAGCACCGACCATTGATTCAGTAGCCGCGGCGGTCGCGATGGGCGTCAGCCCGGCCTGCGTCTGCGCCCGTCAACCGTGGACCTTTGCTTGAGTGCCCAGGTTGGCAGCAGCCACGGTCACTAGTCACACTCAGCCACAAGTCACACGGTCACGCAACCTGCCGACATGGGCTCGTTACCGTTTTACACCGGGAACTGCCAAATGCAAAACCCATATTCAAGTAGCTTTTAATCAGATAATAATAAATGTAGATTTCCATAGTCAATGTTTCAACAGTTTAAAATATTCCGAATACTAACATCTAATATTAAATTGCAACCATTGCCCCCTTATATCAATGCAAACCAAAGCTTAACGTGTGTGATAAAATCGATGTAATGTGTTAGCCCTTTTTATAAGAGAAATGAATCGAAGGCTAGAATTATAATGTCTTAGTACCCACATTTGATTCAAGAGCCTTTATTTATATATGTAAATATTGTACAGAAATTATACTTAAACTTCGGTGATTTAGATATTTTTTTTCTAAATCATTACAATGTGTACCTATAGAAAACATTACATTAGAATTATTCAAGGAATTAAATAGGAAAAAATTTTGACCCCAATTAAGATTACCTGAATGTTATAGTGTGTTCTTCACCAAGATATTTTACAAATTTTTGATTTCTATCTGTAGGTAAATAATAAGGCCCGTATTTAAGAACAAGACTCGAGCGTTTTTACTTGAATAGAGTTAGAAAGAGATAGCGCTCTATCATAAATAAAGCGCCATCCCATTCTAACTTAATTTAAGTAAACATCAACGCTAAGTCTCGTTTTAGAATACGGGCGTAAGATTTCTTTTTAGGTAGGTGCCTATTTGTTGTTTATGATAGAAAACATTAATTGCATATTTCAAGCATTTAATAGTAACATACATTGTTTGTTTATACTCGTATATTCGTTTACAATAAGTCAATAGAAGATACTGAACGAAATGTTAATGAATGCTAAATGTTTAGGTACTGTAATTTAGAATTGATATCACCATACAAAGTACCGCCATTTATTGGGGACATTGTCACAAAGTTGTCATGATAATACCAAAACGTGTAGACTCGATATTTAACAAATAATTAGTGGTTAAAATTTATCACGAGTTATAATTGTTAAGCCAAATAAGCATTTAATCAACTTGTACATAAGAAAGTTTTATTATATTTCATTGTAGTAGTGGGTGTTGAAATTATGTACATAGCTAGGTACCTATAATTTCAAAGTGTTAGTTTGAAGTTTCTCCAAAAGTGCTTCTCGCGTAAGGGCCGACCTATATTAAAGAATAGCCTACTATCTATGATATAGTAAATCCAGAAAGAACGTGAGTATCTGTACTTACTTTGAGCTTTGGCATTAATAAATTAATTTTCTCAGTAAGTAACAAAACATCGGAGCTAGTCTGTCAATAAGGGGCGATAAGGACTTTATTGGTTTTATAAGAAATAAATTATTTATTTTCTCTTTTATACACCTAATTCACCAGAATAGATTACCTTCTCTTCAAGAAAGTCTCTGAAGTTGATAAACAAGCGCAATAAACATTCTTTCGTTAAGACTTCTTTGTGTATTTAGAAGACTTAACAAAAAGAATATTAGTTTAAATCATTGACGTAGGGTTTCTGGTTCAGAGGTTTAAACGGACTTTGGTTGACTCTTATCAGTAAATTTGAAATTAAACCAATTAGCTACAATGCCACTTGATCAAACTGTTCAATACTTTAACTGAGCTTTTAATTTAAAATAAATCGGTTACGAAGCTTTCTTATTTTTAACTTTTAGTGAGTATGCCTAGTATTTGAATGCCATACATTTCAATTGTGCCTCATCATAGACGCTTTCTTCTATTATATTTATACCCAATTACGTTTTAAGCATTTGTGTTTAAATGTCATACACAAACGTAGTTTAAGTTTGAAAACACATTTATTGTTTAAGTTATTTGGAACGCCCATGCTGAAATTATTCTAGTCAGTTTAGTTATTATAACGATATTTCGGGTCACATGTGTATAAAATAAAAGCTTGAATGACATCCATAAGAATTTTATAATGTTAATATATAGTTACAAATCTGAATATTAATGTTGACAGTTTATTTTTCTCTATGTAGACATTTATTACTAAGTTAACGTTTCTAGTCAAAATAAAATGTGAATAACTTTAGGTTTTTCAGGTAATACAATTATGAAACATAAAGTTTGTGTATTAGGTACCTGTATACTTAGAACATGCTGTAATTTTATAAATTGATGTAAATTAAAACAATTATAACAACTAGTGTCTTATTACATTATTACTATTGTAGCTTCACAACTACTCTGTGCTTAACTCATCAGTATTCTAAAATCATTATAACTAAACAAGTTAGTAAACTAAATATAAAATAACCTTGACAATGAGACATAAAAATCGGACAACAGGCTTACCAACAAAATAACACGAATTATGAAAATAAAAACCTACATAACTAGATTACAAATGCTTAATATACCTACCAACGTTTAAAACCTTATCTTTTTTTAATAAAAAATCAGCAATAAGATTAATCTACTACAACAAAAAGTAACTCAAACGCCTGGCAAAAAAACAGAGCAAATGTATTCCGGCGCACAAATGACACAATAATTTGTAATGTAAAGCAACCTATTGGTTTTGATAATTTTCAACTAATAAACAACAATTTCTAATTATGATCCCCTTATAACCTGAATATATATAGTTCAATGACTATTGATTACGTGAAGGTGACACATCTAGTTAGTTTTAATGAATATATATATATGAAAATGGTAAAGAATTAAAAAATAATTTAAAGAACCGAGTTGTGCCTCGCCCATATAATTTTTGACACATTACTTACGCCAGTGTAGATCTTCGAGACTACACATAGATATAAATCAATATGCATGAAGTTTGAAGTTCGAATATGATGACTAACTGATAATTTTAATACCAACGAGAAGTCTTATTATATAAGTAGGTATCCTCATCTCCTTATTATTCCGTTAATGGTTAATAAACACCAATTACCTAACTTATATTATCTGGGTTACATTCTTCCTGATTCAAATATATTAATTAATACCTATCCTAATGGAAACAAATTCGATTAATTTATCATAGTACCAACACAGACATCCGAATAACAATTAGACTGGACAAGCCGCCAAGTTTATAGGCAGTCCCAGTGTCGCAATTACTTTTCAATTCTTACCTGTGAAAAGATATTTTATTTCTTGGTAAATTTTACTGATTCACTGCGATGATGGCATATTACAATTGCACAGAATGGCATTTTGGAAAAAAAACGGTAATTTCTTCTAAAATTCGTGCGTCTTCATTCGTCTCACGGAGCGTAAACTATAGCCAGTGTATGCTCGTTGAGCATATATTTGTCGCACTTTTTAACGCGGCTTGCCCATCTCCTGTATTGGGAATCTGTGGTACCAACATAACACATTCAATAGTTACATATATAAGTAGGTAATAAAAGATAAGGCATAAAATTCCATTACCTTCGTTTATAGTAGGCTAGTCTGCAGACAGACGATGGCGCTATAAGATTGTTAGATAATCCTACTTCTGACTTACCTATAATGCCGCAGCGATAAACATGTTTTCAAAGTACCTATACATTCATAAAAAATAAACACGTTTATACAATATGTACTTACATAAACTGCCTTTATTGTGGTCTTAAAATATTGCATTAAAACGATATCGTACACATATTATCTAACTACTATATATTGGTCCAATTCACTGAACCCCTTACAAAGACAAACCATTTCGTGTTTAGTTTAAATTGAAAATAAGAAGTTGTAACTTCAGACTTTTAATTTAATATTAAGCTTAAAAAATATATTTATCATTAAGGAATTAAGGGGTTCGCAGACCACCAAAACAAGTATTTTTGTTATATACCTATTGTTTTAGAATCTACTAAGAACTGAGGAACATGCTAATTCAATTATTAGGACCGAATGAAACACAAGATACCAGAGAGATGAGGATAAATGAAATTATTCGTTTCATTAACTTGTTAGTAAGTATAAAATAAAAATACCTGGTTGGAGACAATTATGCTCTGTTAAGACCTTTCAGTGAAAGCATTTATAATACTTCCACTATTGGTATTTCTATATCAATTAATTCCACATATAAGGAAGTTTACTAATATTACTATCTATTCATATAAGAAGTACTTACTACGCTACAAAAATACCTAACTAAAATATATTCGTTATATTAAGAAACTCTCTTATATGGAAACACAATAAAATGTTTTTGTGCATAGCTATAACGACCAATGATAGAACACCTCTTACCAACATTAAAAAAATCATCGTCCGCTACTTGAGCTTATACTGGACGGAAAGAGGCGATGACATTAGGTAGAGAAAAAAATATAAAACAAAATATATAAATTAAAAAGCAAAATAATTATTAACTAAAAAAAAAAATATCATTATATTTTGGCCTAACCTAAAGCATTCGAATACCTACGAACTATTTTTAAATCAGTAGAAAGATCATCCCCTCGGTATAAGAAACAAATATGAAATCAGTTGCGTACAAATTCCTACACTGTTCAATTACAATTGTGTTTATAAACTATTGACAATCATTTGTCCACACTTTTTGTAACCAAAATATTAACTTGAAAAAAGTGTAGATATATACATATTTCTATTCGCAACACGTGAACAATGATTAAGACCGCCTAATGATAATGAAATAATGTAAGAAACTTACACAATTCATAGAAATTTATCAATTGACACCAAGTAAACATGAAATATCATTATTACTTTAAAAAAACACAAATGGAAGATAAAACTTTCTACCTCCATATGCAACAACGACGTTTAATCGACAAAGCATACCTACCTGATAAAATCTGTGCTAATTTTGGCTGTATTTATATTTGGTAACAATTGCGTAAACCTACACGAGGTGTATTAAGTAAACAAACAAAGAAGGGACACAAAAAAAATGATTAATTACTTATTACTAATTTATTTATGGTATCATGTCAGACTTACTTATTGTACAAATCTTTACAGTTCATGGTTAACAAATACCATTATGAATACATTTGCTTGATGAAGTGATGCATCCTTAATATCCGTAGTGGTAAAACGTTTTAATATTTAATATACTAATTACTTAACATTGAAAGTGAATTTACAAGCTACTTAAACATCAGAATGGTTTTAATGTATTTGTCTTTGAGTAGGAATACCCGCGATTAATGTTTTTACTTAACCTCTATAATCTATAAATTTAGAATAGTTTTAAATGAAAACTTGAATACAAATAGATTGTAGTACCTATTAAAAACTATTCGAAACTAATGTTCAGAACCTCGATTGTGTTATTTTAAAAACAATAAAAATTGCGGCAGAAAATGAAAAATTACCGTCATGGGAATAATAATGTGTTGCGAGAGTAAAAAAAATAGGTACTACAAGGGCAGATAACTGGATGAATTACTTGGAGTTGTGTTCTGTACCTACATATTAGGTATGCTTTAAAATATATAATGTGTAGAATAATTTGTTTTAACAGTTGTTTGTATATCCAGATAGAAGTTAATAATTTTAACGCAATTCCCTGATAATTTTTTATCATTGGTACTAAAAGTTATAAAATTTTGGAAATTTTTCTAAATTATACAAGTGTGCGACTAATCGAATGCGTGTAAAGGAATTGTTTGGACGAATAATTAAGTAGGTACGTTCAATTTGCAACCGCAACAACTTTTTGGTAAAATGTCTTTGCTTCAAATAACAATAGTATTCAATAATATATTTTTAATTGTTTTTGTGAAAGTTTAGAAATAGAAAGAGTTGATCGCATAAATTTCGCGTCAAACCATAACACAAAGTACGTTGGCCTTAATTTCGAATGTTTCCTATTATTTTCCCACAACAGCCAAATAATATTATCCATGCCTTTCCAAAAGTTAATACATGAAGGTAATACTATTATTTTATATGAATACTTAAGCGAGAGCCGCAGTAGCCCGTAGGTATCTATATGCGTAGGGCTATTCAATACAAACTTACTGCAACGTTATTACGTCATTAACTATATTATATTTTATATGTCTACTGAAAAAGGTAGATGTGTTGTCAACGCGCCTTTTTATGTACAACGGAACCTCTCAGGTCCCGGGCAGCGCACCTCTAACCATAATTATTAAATCTATATTATAAAAAAGAGATAATGCATCATATCATCAAAACTATATTAGTGAAACAATACCTTAGACACTATGTTTGACATATAAGCTTAAACCAACGCTAGCAGTAGCGATGCGTTATATATACCTATCTTAATTAAAATAACTCTGTAGTTATAAAAGTTGTTCAAAGAAATCTAATCAAAAGAAAAAAAAATGCTGTCTGATTGAAAAAATTAAAAATATTTTTAAAAAATTGTCAACAGCTTGTTAAAAACATACTTTAAATTTAATTATTGTAAACAAATCATGCCAGAGAACATATAATTCAGCTTAAATTTTAATACAGAAAGTTAATATAAAACAGTCTTATGAAACTCCGAATTTACATAGTTTGATTTTTATGACTTGTCAGCAGAGTAAATAATGATAATTAATCAGTTTTATGTATCAAAGTATTACAATGAATTTTCGTTCCTACTATTCTGCCGTTTTTATAAAAAGAATATAGAAAGTAAGTTTAGGCTACTTTCGAAATAATTGCAATTATAAACTGCAACTTATACGTCCCAATATATTGCTGTAATGATAACACGTTTTGCCAAAAAAGATCAGACATCAATACAAAAAGACCAATGATATATAGAACTAAAAATAATAAAATAAATTACGCGTCACCAATGCTCAGGACCACTCACTGTATCCCCGTGTTCACATATTTCGTTTATATTGGACAGTGGCGTGCACAAAGATTCTGAGTAGGGTATGCAAAATGAATAACACTAATCGCAAAAATAATAAATTATTTACATTTTTGTCAAATTGAGTGCTGTTGATGACAGCAGATCGCCTATGGTTTCAAATCTGTCAAGGAAAATCGGCGAATAAGTAGGTAATCATTTATGTTTTTGCTATTTTTCGGATTGTCTGGAAGCACAGGGTATGCACTGCTTATTTGCATATATGGAGTGCACGCCACTGATATTGGAAAAGAAATGTACAACAGCTCTATACTAGACATCCTATAAATGTATACAGTGCATTAAGATAACGTGTTTACTACAGTTTTTGATTATTTAGAGTTTGCTGTCCCGTAAATAGCTTTATTCTATTTATAACACCACTTCTGGACTGTTGAACTCTACGCGATATCTACAAAAGGTTATATTACAATGTCAGGTTTAGTTCTTGCAGGTTGTGACTTATTACATATAGCAAATAACCATAGTAAAGTTTTCCGTACCGCAGTTATATAGTTTATTATATACAAGTGTACCCATTTTATTGTTATATATATTCCATGCTTATTTCTTATTGAATTTATTTCTAATATATTAGGTATTTTATATACGGTAGATCTATTACGCTCTTCTTTGACTGTAAATGATTGTGTAACAAACTATATGATGAATTCAATTTGATTACTTTTAAATACACATACATTAACTTACTAAGATAAAAGCCCTAATGAGGGGGAATTCTTAAAGAGATTGCAGCAACCCGCCATTAACATAACATCAAAAACAATTCACAACTACTCTGAGCGAGCTACAAGGCTTGAGCCCTGCTAAAATAATGATATAAGGCCAACCTCAGATAGAAAAAATGCATACAATGAATTATTTTATATAGGTATTATATATATGTATATATTTCTGAGGTTAGCTTTAATACTTATAATACACCTAACATGTACTTGTATTGTAATCTGTCTAGGGATCTCTCTCGAATGCTTTCATCTAAACAACATACTGTATTAGGTGCATAACATGCATTTGTATCATTATTTATGCTGAAATAATATGGGAGATATTAAGAATCTATTTCGAATCTGAGGTTACATTGTTACAAAACACTAAACCCTTTCCCAAGCAGTGGATATATTCCCACCACAATTCAAACTCCATTAACTACAAATAATTAACTATAATTAAATGAATTTCCAAAAACCTTATGGCTGTGACAGGGTTATATCAATATTTACAGTCAACACCGCAAACGTTTTAAAAAGCTTACACATATTACACCAAGTTTATAATTTACAAACTACATCTTATAATTAATATGACATACGCAGAAATAGAAATAACAATAAAACTTACATACCAGAATATATCCTAAACATGAAACGACTGATAACACGAATTCAACGTGACACAACAGCGCCATGTTTTAATTATAATATTCAAAATTAACTGCAAGAACTCGGCCTATGTATATATAATCTATCAACAGTCCAATGAGCCTGCTTCAAACCATTCCAATAAGTAGTCCATTTTGTTCTTATATGCCGTTATCCGGGGGTATAGAGAGAGCAGCTTCTTGCACTGCCTGCTAGTACGAGAAGCTAAATATGTTTCAGGTGGCCACCTCCTCGGCGCCACCTTCGAACTCCAGCTTGACATCGCCGCCGAGGCCCTCGACGTCCACTTCGTTCTCGGTCGCGTTAAGCATGTTCAGTGTCACCTGGCACATTGGAAACGGATTTAGGTACTGATAGTTTGTGGTGGAAATGCAAGTGTAGGTATATATACCGGGTGACTAAGGAAGCTAAATGTATATTTTAAACTTTTGAGTATATACTTTTTTAAAATAATGAGCTGAAATTGCTTACGTTTTATTAAATAATTTTAATTTTTATAAAAAAACACTTAATTATTGTATTATTAAAGTAGTCTCAAAGTCCGAAACACTAAAAATGGTTAAAATAAAAACCAACTAAAAATTACTTTTTTTTATAATGACTACCTTAACTGAATTTTGCAACAATATTAATGAAATTTTAACGTATTTTTTTTACATACAATCAATTGTTGAATAATTGCGATCAATTACATCTAGTACCTATAAATGCAAAATACCGCTATGTTACCTAATGCTACTAAGAAATCCAAAAGTCTAGTATCAAAATATGAAAATATCTAAGACAATCCAGTCTAACTACCAATCAAACTATAATGATATATAAAATTAGGCGCTATCATTAATTGAGGGGTATGACACATAGCGGGGCGTGCAGCAAGACCTTCAAGCGTGCACATAGCGTGTTGTGAAGCTAACACAAAACTGAATAGCTGCAGTTGTGGTGCAAAGAGCTGACAGTTTTAGCGTTTTAACGAGCAATAACAAGCTTCAAAATATTACAACTAAAGAATACGCTTTTAAATAGTCGTCTTACAATTGGGTCATATTGGTGTATTTTTGATAGGGAGAGAAAAGTATTTTCTTCTCACAAAAAAAAAAAAAGAAAACTGTGTAAGCCCAATGGTTTCTTCAACCAAATTTTTAATTACTATTTTTTTCACTTTTCGAGCTTAATCGTAGTCATTATTATAAGTTTATAACATAAACTTTATTTTGTTGTTACATAAAGTTAATTCATTTTTCAAAAAGTATCGATAACCTGAAATATTCAAGCATAAAACTTTGGTGGCGAGGACCGCATTGATCAGTCTATTAGATATCTATGAACCAATCAGAATTCCTGAACAGAAATGTACCTTAGGTCTTATTATTTATCGCTTCAACACACTGTAGAACAATTTTAAAGCATGCCGTATTTATAAAGTATTTCTATCCATTAACACACGCGTACGTAAACGCACATGTGCTGCAAGCCCCGCCCATTATGTTAGTCCACCTTCTAAATTAACGCTACAAAACGGCACACAGTTCCAAGATAATGAAAAAATCAAATTACTGTGCGTAATTCAATACTGGAAAAACAAAATCCAACACCATCACACCATTCCAAATACCATAATTTTATATGTAATGTTGAATAAAATCTACTAAATACATACAAATACCAATCATGAATTTCAAGAAACCACCAACCTATTTTTTTTACTTCTAAATAAAACTACTGACTAAACATAATGGAACATTACATTACTTTTAAAAATAAAAAAGTAATAGTCAAATATTTTAAGGGTTTGTTGTTTGTTTAAGTAAAGAAATAAAACATGCCTTAAAAATGGCTAAGCTGTTAGCTGATTTCTTTTTTTCTTTTACCGTGTGCAGTGCATCTTATATATAATACCAATTTTCGAATAAAGGCAATTTGTTTGTCATGTTATGTGTTTTTAAAATAATTTCATAAGTACTTCTCATAAGTATTTTTTTAAAATAAATGATAGTTACCATATTGATAATATTCACAAAAGTCAAATGAAGATATATTAATCATAATATAACTAGTCATAATTGCTTAAAATACATTCAATAAATTGATAGCAATATTGTATCTTCCGATCTGTTGCATTATATTATTGGCACTAGAAAAATAAGCTCATGGAGAAGCGTCTGGAGGTTTTAATTTTAAACTGTAACAAGTGTTGTGCGATAATAACTTCACAGATACGTACTCAAGTGAAAGTAATTCAGTGCAAGCTTATTAGATATTAAGCTTCAATATTGGATATATTCTTGTAACTGTGAGCTAAGCATAACCAATCGTCGTCCGTATGCTCAACATGCGAGTGCCCAGCGAAGCTAGTACGAAATTAAAATAAAAATTCAAACTTCACTAACCAAAATAAGACAGCACAACAACTAGATAATTGGGTACTTGACACCACGTAGTGCTCTCAAAATGGAACGTCTATATTAAGTTATTATCATATATTTTATATGGGACTAGTGAGTTGTGACGTCATTGCCCACTATCATAAATTGACTGAATATTAATTGGTTGCAGTACTTGCAGTATATTTCAAAATATTTCAAATAAACAAAAGTTATTAATGAAACAATAAATTAAATACGTTGCACTTTTATATTTTTTATTTTATGAGTATGGTGGAAAGTACCCAATTGTGAAAAAATAATAATAAAAAAAGGCAATCGTTATGTTAGTGAAGATTTGAACCTCGGCGTTTTTTCCTATAACCGACTGTGTGTTGATCACGCTCAGGTGTGTTGGCTGTTTGGCTACCTGTGGGGGCGGCTGGACGTGGCTGGTCACCGTGCTGCTTACCTGCCTCACAGGTATACCTGCGTCCTCGAACGCTTTCTTCTTTAGCGTAGTCCGGATCTGGGACCTGCAAATCAGGTTATCATCATTAATATCAACCTACTTTATCTTGCCAATGGCAGGGTTAAGCTGCACAGCAACCTTATAGCTTCCCCATTGAAGCTATATGAGACGGCGCAATACGGATTGGTGAGTGTTTACGACTATGATAGAAATCGAGATCGACGACTTAACGTGTCCTTCAAAGGACGGCCTTATCTTTCTTTTCCACTTACAAAGAGACCGCATTACGAGCCTTAAAACGTTGTAATATGAGTTATGCTTGGAATTATGACTACTGATAGCTGTAAGCCGTTATTCGTGAGACGTCAATTTATAAAATTTCCTTTACTGTATTTATACGATGTAGTGGTGTTTGTGAAATGTAATCCACAATATTATCTGATACTGTAACAAGAAAGCGTCGAATGAAGATAGACTATGTCTGCACACAGACAAAACAGCATTGTTAAGTAATAGTGTGATTTGCATGGCGCCAAAGATATTCCTCATAACTACAAAAAGCACAAAACCAATTTGTACAAAATAACATTTAAATGTTCTTTAATTGACAAATGATAAATTAGTAATAAATAACAGTTTGTCATTATATGATAGAAATTATAAAATGACAAAAACTTTAATTAATTCCCATGACTTTTATATTTGTTATAATTGATTGTATTATTTTGAATTTAATTACGTGGTATTTTAATACAAAATAATTGACATTGATTGTTGGCATAACATGTCGACAGGTACTATCAAATATATAAGACGCTCGTACGTATGAATTAATTAAATATGTTATGATAACATAATTATAATTTGGTAAAAGATTATATCTTTCAAAACAACAATAATAATTACCTTGCCATTCGGATAACTGTGCGAACTATTTTAAAACATCTCTTTATCTTCCACCAAAACACATTTGTATAGAACGATTAAAAGAAAGGTATTAGTGAATTAGTCCAATCGCCGTCACAGTCACAGTGAGAATGGTATGAAGCGGTGGAAAAATTGTATTATTTAAAAGGTCAGATGGCCACTCAGTTAACCGATGCTGCACGCCCGCCCCCTGGCCGGCGAAGCTTTAACCCGTCCGCTGGGACCACCCAAATAAGGAGTATAGATGTCGATTGAGAGAACAAGTGAGCTACTTTGTGATCTGTCAATGGTTTCCATACATTATGGCATGGCGGTCTATGACGTCACATAATTAGGTTATCAAATGATGAACTTTCAGTATATGTATGTAGATAATTAGAACGGTAAAATTTTATTACGATTACTTTGTAAGGTCGGGTAAGATAGTAATTTATGTACATACTAATATTTATTTCATTCAGCGAATGAATAAAGTAGTTATGCAAAAAAAGTGTTATTTATATACTTACACTTACTTCATACAGCGAATAAGTAAAAAGAGATCCCGAAATTAATTTTAAAAGTTATTTTTATCTGTGAGGTTTTATTAATATTTACTTGTAATTTTAATGACCAATTTCCTGTGGCAAACGTGGGATTGGTCATTAAATATCTCGGAATGAATTACAATCCATAACAATATAAACATTTCAGCGCAAGTTTCGAACTAACGGTGCCTATTCCAACCTATACGATTGACTGTTTCCTGTTTTATTGGCCGCGTGACAATTTATGCGCTTTTATTTTAGCGAAACAGTGAACGGGTTATAATCAATTGGCTCGATACCGTTGCAGTGGACGGCGCAATACGCTAATGTTCCCATTATAACTTGACCTAACATAACATGCGCGTCACATACACAAGTCGATCGACTAACGATGGTGTATTATTTATTGACATCTTGTTTACCGTGAATGTTGATGATCTCTTGTTTACTTTATAACGTGTGGTACTTTTGAGATGCATTCAGATATCAATAATTGTTATTTTTGTATTATTCTAGAATACGCTTCTGTTTATGTAGATTACTCGTATAGTGCGTCACCAATATAAATGCGTAAAAAACTACTTTTTAAAGCATTTATGTTGTTTTTTTCCTAAAAGAATAAAATGAAAATTTATTGGCTGAGACAACTCTCTTGCTTGTTTATATATGAACTGCTACATTAAGAAATTTTATGAATCACGTAGATTAATCCAGAGTTGAACTTATTTCTATGCTATAAGCGTTTTTTTAGGACATCCGGTAACTATCAAAACAAATTATATTTATAATACTACAAGTATATTTATTTTATCTGTGATAATATGAGTGTTGATTGGATGATCAACTGAGCGGCTTTTTACAACGTTATATTTTTATACATTTCGTATAACAGGAACAATATCACATCATATTTTAAGTCACTATCGCATTTTTTACTCTTCTCAACTACAAATATAAATGATTCGATATAGGGACATAGAAATTACGTATCATAGGTAAATGAACAATTCGACTACCTATTTTGTTTAAAACACTAAAATCAGTATACATAAAATCTATTTGACATAGACAGTCCGCATTTTTTATACGTCCACGATATTTATTCAATCAAATATTATAATTAAATTATTTATTAATTTATATAAATACTATAAAAACTCAGCTAAAAACAATGCTACCGATCTCACTTGGAGACATTTTTTGGTTGATTTCTTCGTGATTTTGCATATAGTTAGTTAATTGTTTATCTAAGACTGCAATAGAAAGAAACATACTTTCTATAACAAATATTTAACCCTCTAACCGCCGCTGACGGCAATATCCAACCGGTACAATAGATTTTCTATTATGTCTAGAATTCTGTCGGTTAAATGGTTAAGAAAAGCAATCCGTTCAATATTTTACCGACATACAAAATTTGCATAGAATTATGGTATGCATAATTTTAGCAGTCCAAATATAGACAATAAAATATCGTGTCCCATACGCCCTTGATTAATGAATAACAAATCATTGACCGCCATCTATTCTAAGAACAAAAAAGCCACCGATGAAGCGCTTTGCAAAAATGCTTTTCCACTAAACCTTGGTGCTTCAAGAGGTTTTAAGTTGAAGTGCTTGGGAACAATATATAAAGACCAAGTCATCATCTAACTTAAGTCGACGACTATTATATAGTCTCGTCAAGTAAGAAACTGATTTGAGTTACATTTGATGTGCTCTCGTTTTATGCGAATGTGAAGTATTCACTTAAATCATCCTCGAAACAAATGAAGGGCTAAGTCAAGCTGTTTTCTATACGACTTCAACAATGATGTAAAAAAGTATAGATACGTGATATGCTCACAAAACAATCGAAAAAAGTGTTCCGAATGCAGTGACAGCACACATACACATATTTCGAATGAGCGTACATTTACCTAAACAAAAGAGTACAAAGTGTACTCTCTTCGGCGGTTCGTTTTTAAGGCACGGATGGCGTATCTACCTTTATATATACAGAATTTCATTGAGTAAATCGCGCAGCCTGCGCGGACCAATATTATTTTCCTAAAATAAAAGTATCCGCTTTTCCTTGTTACATCAGCTTCGTGCCTATGCAAGTTCCGTCAGAATCGGTCCAGCGGTTTCAGAGATTACCCGGAACAAACAGACAGATAGACAGGTGAACAAACAAACACACAAGATTTATAAAATAATGATATTTTGGTGTATATATTTTCATATGCATGAAGAAAAAAATGGTTATTTTAATATTACAAACAGACACTCCAATTTTATGTAAATGTATAGAAGTGTATATAAAATGTTTGTATATCAAATTCTTGTTTAAAAGATGCTGTACTGTTGAGTTTTTTTTGGGCACTTCTTTCTCAACAGACCAAACCAATGAAGTGCTTTTTTTTTTCAAGTATCAAAATTCATTTTTGTCTTCCAGTATTTTTAATGTTTTTTTACCGTTTATAAGTGCTTTTTGTAAGCCTTATTTGAATAAATGGATTTTGCAATTGACTTGGTACTCACACAGTCCTGTTCTTGATGTGTTGGCTGAGCTTGTTGAGGTCCACCGCAAAACGGTGCACACACGACCTCAGCATCTCAATCTCCTCGTCAGTCCACTTGCCTCTATAATAGGTAATAAAAAACATTAATATAATACATACACTGTAAAAGAAATAGTTTGTGATACCTATGCGAACGATTCTACGCGAATCGTTTAGTTTTCACCGTGCAAGGCAATGTTAAACCATAAAAAAGAAAATAATTTTCCGTACATTAAAGGTTGCAAATGGTTCGTGTAATATTACACACGGTGCTGGAGGTTAGAGCCATCTCTTAAAACATTGTTACAATAATATTACTTCGACTTTTCTGGTACAAAAATGCTGACGCATCATTAAAACAATACTGTTTTAAGAGTAGCCCCCTGGCCGGCCAGGGGGTAACTTGAACTTGGCTTGACACTCTTCCGCGTGTCTAAGTATATAATCTCAATACTCCTAAGATGCTTTATTGTATAGTAAAAGCTTATACAATGTTTAAGCCCTTGTCTTAAATACCTCAACGCCCCATAACAGTCCACAACTGGACTAAGAGCTACTTCACAATAGTGAATCATTTGACGTTTTGCATTTAGATGACTTAGAAGGGTGGCAATAGTAGATTTTGACGACTAGGTTCCAGGTTCGATCCCCGGGCAGTGCAAACATTTGTGTGCATGAACATGTCTGTTTGTATTGGTCTGGGTGTTTTCTATGTATAATATGTATTACAAAAAAATAATGTATATAAGTATGTTTATACGTTGTTTAGTACACGTATTGCAGGCTTAATGTTTAATTTGGGGCTAGATGGCGCTGTGTAAATGTCAGTGGATATTCATTATTTTATTTGGATGTGGTGCGTCTTTTACGCATAAAGTACACCATGGATTTTCGAGATATTTTTGTTATATAGCTTTTCAAAAGCCAAATTGGCGCTCGCGATCATAAAGACTATCATTATTCTTTATGATTTTAATATCAGATATGTAAGACCGGCTAATGATTGAAGAGATTAATATAAGGCTTTTTGAATTGTTAGTAAATAGATAATTCATATAATAGTCCTTTTGGTCGATCGATATCAACAAAAAAAAACACATACGTCAAACTATGGGCTGGTCGTTAACCTAATATATTACGGGTCTCGCATGAGCAAACTTTACAATGGTAATGCTGATTCTATTTCTGTGAAGTGCGCTGAATTTTTAATGCCTTTCAGATGCAACATCCATTTGAACTATCTACAGTTATACCAAGTGTTTTATGCATCGGAGGATTCGAATTACCTTACCAATAGACAACTGAGACAGTTTTTTTTATATTATAGGGAGCAAACGAGCAAGAGAGACACCTGATGGAAAGTGTTCAATTCCGCTCAGGGACAACAGTGGCACCAGAAGCGCCACCGGTGCATTACTTGCCTTTAAGTATAGAATTTAATCAGCTTATCATTATATCAGTCTTTATCGTCCCTACAAGGCCTACATACAAATCGCGGGCCTCAAGCCAAATGGCCTTAAATAAGAAAGACATATTTTTTACTTGACCTATCTAAATTTATCGATACACAATCCCAATTTTTTTTGTCACTTAAATATAAAAACCAAATTTGCAAATTTGTTGGTACACTGAGTACAAAGATATTAAAGTTTTTACTGAAAGTGATGATTTTCTTATACGCCCCTTTGATTTGAGGCCGGTAAAGTATAGTCATGGGGAGATTGGACACGGGCCTTATTAGGATTGGGGTGTTAAGGACTACTATCTTAGTTGAAGTTAAGAGGTCTACCGAAAAAATGTTCCCTATAAAACACGGAATCTTCTTTCTTATCGGACAACCAAGTGATTCCATCTGAAAGGTAATGTGAGACCAAACTGCGGAAAATTGCATGTGTGGCATGCGGATTCACGGTCCCGGACTTCGGAGGCAGTTATAAATTCAGTTAAAGTACTCATAAAGTGGAAAAGGTGATAGATAGATGCATAAGAAGCGGGCCCTGATAGAACGACCACTGCATCTTAAACAACATGCATATCAAAAGGGCAAATCCACGGAGACCGCCTCGCTGACACTAGTCGACAAGGTCGAACGGGCTTTGGAGGACAAACAGATTGCCCTATGTGCATTCTGGACATTGAGGGGGCCTTCGATAATGTTACAGTTAAACGCAACTTAAATAAACTTAAGGAGCCAACTCTAGAAGGGATAACTATACCATTTTCCACGGAAGTAAAATTTTTGGGAGTAACCATAGACCAAAAACTTACATGGAACACACATCTGGACAACGTGATCACAAAGGCAAAAATTTCCTAGGGATATGCCTGAGGGTAGCAGGGCCGAAATGGGGCATACAACCCAAAATTGCCCTTTGGCTATATACTGCCATTATAAGTCCAATGGTTGCCTACGCTGCTGTGGTCTGGTGGAAGAAAGCCCTACAAGTGACTAGCCAGATCAAGCTTAATAGCCTAAAAGAACAGCCTCAATTTTCCTTAGGGAAATACACTTAGTACTCCAATTCTGGCCATGGTAACCGATGTCATGCTGCCGGAACTCACTTCACTAAACACTACAAAGTGGAGTTCCCGAGCAGGGAGGAATGGCTCCAAATCCCCAACACCTGCACAGACACAAAATCTGGTACACAGATGGCTCCAAAATGGGTAACAGAGTAGGATGTGGAGCCTACAGAGACCACTTAGGGCTAACATTAGCACCAACTTGGGTCAGTACGCTTCCACCTTCCAGGCTGAAGTATACGCCATCATAGAATGTGCGGAAGCGAATCGACTGGAAAACTGTGTAACCAAAAAGATAACAATATGTTCTGATAGCCAAGCAGCTCTAAAAGCATTAAGCTCAACCACTCTAAAACAAAACTGGTAAAAGACTGCGTGACCAAACTTAATGACCTGGGAGAAATAATAGGATACACTCAAATGGGTACCAGGTCATTCTGACATCATTGGCAACGAAAATGCTGAATGAGCTCGCAAAGCTGGGGCCAACGCCACCCAAAACACTGTAGAACCTGTCTATGGCATCCCGAAAGCCTGAGGAAAAATGAACTAGAACGGAAGCTCCTAGAGGACTCTGTAAACTACTGGAAAGCGTTTATCAAAGCCTATTCGAAGAGCGAACCTCTGAACTGCTACAGCTCAGTAAACCCAAGTCAGGGTCCTTGTAAGGGCACTGACTGGACACTGCAAGCTAAAAGTCACCTTCACGAAATGAAGCTAAGTGACTCGGAAAACTTGCACCAATTCTGCAATTGTGGTCCTCTACAATGGAAGCGAAACATCCATTTGGGTAATTACTATCTATGCCCAAGTGACATCCAATCTATAAAGTTGGGCAGGATCCTAAACTTCCTAAAAAGTACCCAACTTTTAAATGAACTCTAAGAGAGGAGCGAGTCACAAAAGATCTTCTAGGTCGAAGTGACTACAGGTCTGTATAAGCCTGAATAGCCCTCAAAACCCTAATTATAATAATAATACTCATAAAGTAGGTTTACAAATAATTGTTTTTTTTCACTAGGTGGTAGACTCGGTAGCAGTGCCATATATCGTCTCGTGGAAAAGGAGTGCTTTGCACTTTAGGGTTTCGAGATGAGGGCACTGTAGTTAGTAAAATTACAGAGTATAAGAGACCGAAATTCTGATGTCTCGGGTGACGGGCGCAGTGCGGAATTAATGGAGAATATTAACTGTCTATCAGTTACCATCATGTGAGCGAAGCATGAAAAATATGATTTCCACAATATCTTGATAACGATTGCGTGCATTACTTACCTGCACAGGTCAACGCCATTACGTTGATAAAGTGTGCACCGAGCTCACAACCAGTGCACTCGGTCAAACAGTAACGACATTATTGCAATTGCACTTTGTTCCTAAGCCCCTAGGGCCAGAGGTCGAATAAGTCAACATTACAGTTCCTAGAGCAATTGATTTACTTGCTGATTGAGCACGCTCTGTCACAGGGTTGTTATTCATAGAAATTGTAATCAAATTTAAGAGCGGTGGCTCAGTGTGTGGACTGTTGCTTCCATCGGGAGGGCTCAGGTTCAAATCCCGCCACGTACCAATGTGATTTCGAATTTTCAAAATTATATGTACGTTAGTCGACGCTCTTACGGTGAAGGAAAACATCGTGAGGAAAACTGCGCGAGCCTGCGAAGAGATTCAAAGGTTGTAGTCGGCCAATCCGCACAGGGCCCGCGTGTACGACTAAGGCCTATAATACACCCTTTACGGGTAGGCTCGTGCCCCTGTGGTGGGGACGCCTAAGAAGCTGATGAAGAATGCTTGTGGTAACAGTGGAACGTTTGAGGCTGATTATGAATATTGATTTCACCTATGTTATTTTCAGGAAGCTTAAAACTAATTCCGTAATATGGCCATTTATGGCAAAGGGATACCGACTTTGTTAAGTAGGTGCCAGCAGCACTCATCAACTAAGAGTACGTGGACGCTAGTATAGTACTACTATTTCTATTATATTTTGGCACAAAATTGAAACACAAAAACGTAGTCGTTTTGGAGAAATTCAAAGTTTTCAAATGTTCAAGCTATAATCGCCAAGGTATCTCGGAAACCTCTTGAGGACTATTTCTTAAATTTGACAATCGTTGCGAGTACTTTAGCATTTTCATTTAAAATTACAATATCCCTTAACATATTTGTTTCCAGTTGTATCCCAATTTGATTTAGCATTATAATTCTAGGTGAAAAAACAATAAAACATACAAAAAATACACATACATACTTGAATTAATGATAAAATTATTTCGAGTAAAGGAATTGAGGCAAATTTTAATTTATAATCAAAAAAACAAATCCCATTGTAACTACAACGAACTTAGTTATAAAGTAATTAAAGCTCTATTTGCATGAATTCAAAAATTTTAACCGTACATATTTGACGCATAATAAGTACAATACAATAAAGTTAAAAAAAAAGAAAAAACATACCTAGTAAATATTTTGTAGAGCCGGATTAACATCAATATGAACGAAACACGCATCATGTACCACTGAACCATCTCTAAAGCTAACAGTTCTGTCAACCCTGCAACAACCGGACACGGGCGATTTTGCACATAGCTCGATTGCAGTGCATTGAGTGCACTTAGCAATTTGTTATTGCATCTCGTACTGTTGTGACTTATGTGTGTGTTAATACCACACATGGCGATTACTAAGAATTACAATGTATTGAATTACTGATGATAAAACAAATACATGAGAACCTTATGTAAGCTTTTTGAGAACTTTTATTATAATCCCACGTTGGTATGTAGTTACAAATAACAGACCACCGTTACGATTCCAAGTAAAATATTAATATAGTTAGCAATTGTAACAATAATATATAAATGCGATAGTTCATATTCTTTTACTATTCTTCACATTTTTAATATAATTTCGTACTATATAGACTTTATTTATTTATTTATTATGGACAACCAACAAATCTTACACTAATTTAATCTATAATACAATAACTTAAAGTAAGATATAACATGCCAAATGCAGATTCAATTACAGGTTGCCACGACATGCAATTGTGTTTAGTGTGAAAATACACTTACTTTGTTTATAAGTTATGACTTAAGATTAAAAAAAAACCATTAATCTTTAAGTTTAACTAACAGTTGTCTTTTATAAGTTGACTGGTTAGACCTGAAACTAGACTTTGCTGACATCCTGGATAACCCATAGACTACGGTTTACTGCGGGAAAATATCACAGCAGTCAACACCGCGGGGCATAGCTAGTTACATAAATAGATCAGCATTTTTTTTTATGACTTATGTTACAAAGAACCAGTGTCCTTGATTGGTAAGTGTGTTGCTTGCCCAAGACATGCAGGTGTGAAGGAAATCAAATACCTCTTCCACCTATCGCAGTCCACTGCTGGACATGTCTCCCCCAAAAATACTATGATATAGCAAGTAATTAATAAGTTTACCCTGCGCCTGTCGCCCGGGGAATCAAATATTAAGTATCTTGTACCCCGTCATTCCACTAAGTATAATACCCCTTTCCCAAAAATACCCCATATTTTCAAAAAGAGATTTTTTATAAATATTCTATGTTATGAGTATGACCTATAAATAATATGTAGAAAGAAATTATTAGTTTATTTATAAATTTTAGCTTAATGCGATAAATATTATTTGAAGTGTTTTTCATCTCAAAAAAAATGAACTCATACATTTTAGTTTTTTATTAAAATATTTGTTGTAAAGACTTTACGGATAAGCATAGTGAAAAAGGCTGAAGCTGTCTGCACTGTTCCTTACATGATAATTCATCACATAAATATTACATTATATATTACATTCATCATCATCATCCACAGTAGTTATACTATAGGTACCTATTTTTGAACCTGCAATTTACTAACTCAGCAATGTTATGTGGCCACACTACCTACACCATATCTATAATTTACAATGGAACAGTAAAGATTGTTTTATAAATAAATAAATAACCTCTGATAATAATAACACAGTACCATTTAGCCCCAAGTTAAGCGTGAAGCCTGTATTAAGGGTACTAGACAACGGATAAACTTACTTTTATACATTTTTATTAATATTTATTTATTTTATTATTATTATTATACATAGAAAACACCCAGACCATTACAAACAGACATGCATGAACATGCACACAAATATTTTACTGCCCGGGGATCGAACCCGGAACCCTTGGTGTTGTAGCCGATGTCTCAACCAAAACACCAAATGGGTCGTCAATTTTTTTTTTTTATTGACTGATGGTAAGTGATACGCCTGACCATGAAAAAACAGCATTGAAGGAGACCAACAAATGATAGACAGTTCTTATTCTCCATTAATGCCGCACTGCGCCCGTCACCCAAGACAACAAATATTAGGTCTCTTATACCCGGTTTTTCACTAGCTACAGTGCCCTCATCCCGAAAAGTGCATAGCACTCTTATTCGATTTTCAGTGGTCTGAGGATGGATGGATGGGGTCTGAGGATGGGACCCCTAAATGTCCCGATTAAAAAATATATTTACGCTACATCCTATTCTACCTATCGGAGTCCACTGCTGGACAAAGGTCTCCCCCAATTAGCGCCAGATATCCCGGTACTCCGCTTTTCACATCCAGCCTCCACCAGCGACCTTTCGCAAGTCGTCGGTCCATCGGGCCGCATGACGTCCTACGCTACGCTGGCCGAGACGCGGTCTCCACTCCAGAACACGTCTGCTCAAACGGCCATCGGTCCTACGCTACAAAATTTCTATTAATTACACCACTGTCAAATTCAAAATGACACGTCATCAACGTCACATAACATTTGTATTATGGGAAATAGGTTATGGCAAAATCCAAATGAATTATACCACCATCTCTTTAATAATGAAAAAAATGCCTACGAAACCTGCTCACAACTTTAACACAATAAGTAAAGATTTGTGACTGTTATTTAATAAATATTAACCTTTTTTAATAGGCCCCATTCTAAATGGCAGTGATGTATGTGCAAAGAGATTGTGAGTAGGGTATGCAAAGTGAGTAAACTTATTGCTAAAACAATAAATAATTTACATTTTATCAAATTGAGTGCTGTTGATGACAGCAGATCGCCTGTGGTTACAAAACTGTAGAAGAAAATGGGCGAATAAGTTGGGATCATTTAATATGTTGGCAATTTTCCGGTATGTCTGGACTCACAGGGAATGCAATGCTTATTTGCATATATGGAGTGAATGTTACTGCTGGTTGGACGCTACCTGCCTCCAGCAGCCTCTCTCAGGTCATCTGCCCATCTTATAGGTGGCCATCCTATGCTGCACTTGGCAGTACATGGTCTCCAAATACGAAAGCCACTAACGAAGTCACTCAGGTAACCAAGACAAAGTGCTAGCCACTTTATCTCAGCTACCCGAGAGCAGGGCAGAGACCGTGTAGTAAATTATCAAGAGAAATAGTTTATATGATGCAAATAACTCAGCAGAAAAATATTTTTGATAAACTGTGTGAGATGTGGTTAATAAATAATTGGTTGAGACTTCTTTTCTTATACCAAAGTTTGATCCCTGGGCAGTATAAACATTTGTGTGCTTGAACATGTTTGTTTGTATTGGTCTGGGTGTTCCCTATATATAATATGTATGTATTTACTGAAAATATAGATAGGAATGTTTATCCATTGTTTAGTGCCCATATTACAGACAAATGATTAGTATGGGACTAGATGGCGCAGTATGAATATTTTTTTATAAATATCAATGTGTTTTGTCTCTAAACTAAGGCCTGTATTCTAGACCAAAACTCAAGCATTTATATCCACTTAAATAGAATTAAAAAGGGGTGCCACTCTTTATCGTATATAGTGCTGTTCCTTTCTAACTAAATGTAAGTAATGATCAACATGAGTCTCGTTCTAGAATACAGGCCTAAAATTCTTCCTTTTACTATTTATGGTACATTATTTCATGAAGCATTTTAGAGAGCATGAGAGTTCCCAGACTGGGAATAAACTTAATATGTTGTTTTGTAACAAACCCATAGAATTTGCTTAGTTTGTAAAACACCAAAATATTTATGAGTTGCTGAAAAATTTGCTCAATTAGTTTCTTTGTAATACATCAACATAATTTCAAGTTGCAGAGAAAAACATATATTTATGGATTTAAAAACATATGATCAAAATAACAATGTAGTGAATTTATTGATAGCATTCATAGATACTGTCATGTGAAATATACTTTATACAAAGTAGCAGATAAAACCTTTAAGATCAATAAAAACTGGACATTACAATAGAACAGTTTTATTAATTATATCTGTAACAAGATAATCCCAAGCTACGCTAACTAATTGCTGATTCCTTATGTTTTAATGATAGCTATAACAAAAATTATCACAATTTGTTTCAGATGGAGAGTATTACAATAAATAAATAAATATCTACTGACAATCACACAGCGCCATCTAGCCCCAAGTGTAAAGCCTGTATTATGGGTACTAAACAACAGATAAACATACATGTATACATTTTTTTTTGTAAATACATACATATTATACATAGAAAACACCTAGACCATTACAAACAGACATGTTCATGCACACAAATGTTTGTACTGCCCGGGGATCGAGCCCGGAACCCTTAGTGTTGCAGCCGACCTCTCAACTGCAACACCAAATGGATCATCAATATAGGTTACTTATAGCTATATATAAATACATATGGACATACACAAAAAGGACCCAATCCACAAAATGAAACATTTGAGATATTGAAGTTTGAAGTTTAATTTTATTTGCACATGAGTATTACAAGTGTATAGTATCAAAAAGGAATCAAGTGTATTGGATTTAATTTGATATATTCTTTAAAGGTCATTCTTTATGAATGGATATTTCTCTTTACGAATCCAAAGAGACTGAGTCGTTTTTGAGTAACATGAAAACTTAAGGGCCATACATGTGGGATGGTAACGACCTTTGATTAATATGTTAAATATGTATATATTGTTGATGATATTTATACTAAAGGCTTATTTACAACCCAGAGGCCCGTTTGGTATACTTAACTCAATTTTGACCTACTTGTGGGTTGGATCCTTTTGGCGTAAATACGTCCATATAGTGTTAAGTAATAAAAGCTCGCCTTAATATTGACGAACGAGGCAAACCAGTAGCAGCTGCTCTAACACATTTCGGATTGAAAAACAATCAATATAAATACTTACCCCGGTTGAGAATCTCCCATAGGATGGAGCAACATTGTCATCTCCGATAATTTATTGAACGCGGTGCCGGCCTCGCGGAATATCTCGCCAACCTGCGAGAACAAAATAATAAAGTTACGGGCCGCCAACTTCTTATACGAGTATAAATAGGTCATAACGAACCTTGGCGGCTGAGTTGTTCATTTTTGATGGTGCTACAGCGCTGAAACACTTTATTAACAACCAATTTGTTACGGGAAAAGCTGGTTATATTGAAATAAAAAAGATTACCAAAAAAGCAAGACATAAATTATTGACTGAATGAACGGCTAAATACAACAGAGTTTTGCTTGTGTCATAGTGTATGTAAGGTATTTAACCGGCCAATAGGAGACAAGTTTTTCATCTGATCAGACCAATAAAAAATAAGATTCCAGATCGTTCAGTCAAAATCCACAGATAATAAAAAGACTAAGTCTCGATAGCTCAAGCCAAAGTGAGGTATTGTAAGAGTGAGACAACAACCAAACCGTGGTGCTTCTCTTTCTTTGCGAAATTAGGAACAGTTTTGATGTTCACAGTAAATGATGCTCACTTAGGCCCGTATTCTAGAACGAGACTCAAGTTTTAATCTTTTCATGAGTTAGAAAGGGATAGCGCTCTATACGATAAATAGTGCAATACCTTTCTAACTCAATTTAAGTAAAAACCAACGTTGAGTCTCGTTCTGGAATACGAGCCTTATTCTATTATATCTTTGTGATTACTTGCTCTGTGTTAATCTCCGAGGTGTTACTCTTCTCGAGGACGGTTTCACGAAAGGTGACCATTGCGCTAAAGTATTTTTTTATCACTTTGGAGATGCAATGGCGGCAACGGCGGAAATTCTTGTATTTTGTTACGCATTAATCTTGCGCAGAAGTTCGTCATTTGACCAAACTTTTAGGGTTGTGTGGTTGACACAAACTACCGTCTATTAAATAAAATCAAAAAAATCTAATTTAATACTATATTATGCAAAAAAACTAAAAAATATAGGTAGTAAACTCCGAGGTTGTACATGATATATTTATATATTAGATAGTTTTATACCTTCGCAATATTATTTTTAATTTTGTTGTACTGATTTAAATATAAGGATTACAACGTATAATAGTTTACAATGGTAATAATCCTAAGCTATTATTTACAGTCGCCATCTAAAGTACATTTAGTACTCAATATTAATGATAACCCATTGTATGTAGGTACTTACTTGTAATTACTTGGTAAAAACCTTGTTGTCCAGTTGTGTTTATAATTTAATATAAAAGCAGAAATGACGTCGATTACAGCAAAATGAAACGATGAATTGAATAATATTAAATACTCGTAACTAGCTATTTCCCGCGGTATTGCCCGCGGTGTAAGATATTCTCCCGCAGTAATACTTATCGCGAAGCTTACATATCGTGAGCTACTTGTCGTGAGCTTTTTCACAGGCCACACCAGCTTTGTTGTTGATTTCACGCAGATGAAAAAGGGCCAGTGTGTCTGAACAGGTTGACTCGCATCCTTAACCATTTGACCCATCTACTATGGAACCAAACTATAAACTATTGTATTTTCCTAAATTTTATCATCATCATCAGCTCATTAAACGTCCCCACCGCGGGGCACGAGCCTACCCGTATAGGGTGATTAGGCCTTAGTCGTCCACGCGGGACGACTTCACACGCAACCTTCGAATCTCTTCGCAGGCGTGCATGAAGGTGTCCTCACGATGTTTTCCTTCACCGTAAGAGTGTCGGATAACGTACATATATTTTCGAAAATTCGAAAATACATTAAATACATGAAGAGCGTCGGTGGCTCAGTAGTGTGGACTGTCGCCTTCCTACCGGGAGGGCTGAGGTTCAAATCCCGACACGTACCAATGTATTTGTATTATGCAAAAAAACTAAAAAATATAGGTAGTAAACTCCGAGGTTGTACATGATATATTTATATATTAGATAGTTTTATACCTCCGCAATATTATTTTTATTTTCGAAATTTTATACTTATGTCCTAAAATCATGATTTCGTAATAAATTATAATATCATCGTCATGGTCGGCCGCACCGGCAAACGCTACGTACCACAATTTTTAAAACTGTATCTTCGAAAATGTTCATTTAAATCATATGCTGTAAAGGGCCATATAGATCTATATTAAATCAACAATTTATTTATGGTATTTAACTGGATAAGGATTAATGCTGTATTGGTTAAATCGAAAATTTGCCATTATTTGTTGTAGAAAATTAATAACAAAAAAAATGCTATTGTGGGATATCCATAAGAGATAAACATATAACATCCCGGAGTTTTCTGTAATCCTTTCCAATGTTTACAATACTTAGTACATTATTTGATTAATCATGTAGGGTTCAGCCTGCGTTTGCAATGTAAACGGAAAAAATGAAATATTTACGACATCACATTAAAAACCTCAAAAATAGCAGTATTTCTCCATTATTTTATGGATGTTATTATATATATAATCCGTTGCATAGTTTTAATGATTTGAGCGCACCTACATGGGGACAAAAATGAGACTTTGTTTTATAGTATGCAGTGATAAAAATAAGCATTTTGTTTACGTTCAACTACACGCATTCTTCGGTTATTCGTCGGTAATACCCAGTTTACCTATGACGAAATGGAAACTTTTATGAAAGTGTTTTTCGTATAAGTCATCATTCATTATTGATCGTTTTTTGTGTACCTAAATGTTTTTTTTTATTAGTTCTAGTGGATCTTCCGTTTACTACAGAAGAAGACTAATATTCAGCTGCTCATTGAAGAAAAGTAGGTACCTATCTTCTCGTACTTAAAAAGCGCTGGTTTATTTGATATCATTGTAAGTTGTTTTGCTAGCATAATAATAATATTGTGTCCTCTTTTTTATCAGAGAAGTGGGCTTACTTCGTAGTAAAGCGGCTGATAAGAACATTAACTATATGATCTCGCAAATGAGTACACAAGTTTACGTAACTATTTTGTAATGTTGATAATATAAACATTTTTATATTTGTGATACAAAATGGAACTCAATAACTTAAAGAAAAACTTCCAAAGCCTGTTCGACAAATTCACAGAAGATGGATTTTGTTTAGATAGTTATCATTCGAAAGCTATTCTTCACTACTTGGAGAGCAGCTCGGATAAAAGTAAGTAACGAATCTTTCTTTCCTTCCATTTACTTGAACAGTATCATTATGAATACAAATTTATGCTTACATTGAACAATATTATGAAAAAGGGAAAACTTTGTCCATACAGATACAGAGAAGAATCTCATGGAGACCCCATTTCTTTCTGATTTAGTACTGAGTACATTTTTAAAAGTGGATAAGATATCAAGTGTTGATACTAAAATATTTCTCATAGAATTGACTACGCTTTTACTGAAAAATGAATTCCAGTACTGTAGATTAACACAACGTCATGGATTTCAAATAATGTTATCAAAAGTAATAGATTTAATAAAAACTATCAAAACACCCGCTTTGTACATGGCTTTTGTAAAACTACCGATGGCTCAGATTTCTCACAATATTGGAGTTGTCACTGTAATTGAGCACAAAACATGGACTTATTTACTCAATGAAGGTACTCACCTTAAACCGACTCCTTTTGCTGAAGCTGTTTATGACTTTATTTCCAAACTGATTTGGAAACTAAATGAATATCAAGATGAAATATACCTAATAGATTTATTACAATATATCATGGACCCAATTGTTAACAGTGAATACTATACAAAACAATACATAAATGTTCAAAGAGAAAAAAGGAGATCGGACCAAATAATGTCTTATTTACGTGTATTACTTGCTATATTCAAGCACCCAGAAAAATATATGCAACCTAACAAAGTCATATATTTGTTAAAACGCAATTTTCTTATAAGGGGTCACTTACATTATCTAGTCAATGCCTCAAGAGACGATATGATACTGATGACGACAACAGAAATTATGTTTTGTTTTTATTTTTCATCTATAAGAGAAAGTGTAGTGGAACTAAATAAATCTGAAAATGAATTCTTGAATGAAATTATGACCACCTATAATAATATCATAAAATCATTACTTCATAAACAGTCTGCTACGGTAGTTCTTAATTTCATTGTAAAGTGTATATTATTTTGGTCTAAACTCGATACAGCCAGCATTCCACAAGTGTTTGAATTAAATGGGCAAAAGTTTGACGTCCGCAACCAATTAGTGTTACTTGTGGTGGTGCCTATGTTAACATATGCGTCCTGTTGTAACAATGAAAAAACGTTTGTTGATACATTTTTTCTTAAACTCATAGCAATAGCGACAGAACACATAGTGAAATCTTACTACATGCTTAGAACATTTATCCAATCAGGTGATATAAAGAAAATTTGTTTACAAGGCCTCAAAGGAATATTTCAGCTAAAGGGACATTTAAATGTTGCACAAGCAGGCATTATTTTTCAAGCATTATACTATGTATTGAAGAGCTATGTCTGTCATGATGAAACTGGAGGACATATATTGGAAGGTCAATTACAATCAACAGACGATTTAAAAATTTTAGCATTAGTTTTGGATCTTTTAACAATGATACTAACAGAATATCAAATAACCTGGTACGAAAGTTTCGAAATTATCTGCTTTCAAAATACTTTGATGAATTTAATGCAGCACAATAGTTTGCCTTCAAAGGTAAGTCGAAGTTTTTTAGACTTCTATACGAATACATATTTCATAATATTAAATTGTCATTTCCGCGTGGAAATCATTAGGGGAGGCCTTCGTTCAGCAGTGGACATAATAAGCTATAATGATGATGATGAAATTGTCATTTCGTCAACAACCACAATACCCACAACGGCCACAACAGGAGGAAAGGACAATGGAACATGTCGCGGTGCGCTCTGGACGAATTTGTTGTATGATAGGTTTTCGGCACGAACATGCGAGGTTAGCTTAGATTTTAAGATGATTTTTCAATATTTATAAATAAAAATTTCTGTAACTCTACTTACGTATACTGTACTTATATCTTTAAAATTACAACCAAATATTTGTTGCAGCTTCTGTTGCAATCTTTGAACCTAATTGACTGGAGCATCAAAAAGTTTTTGGCGCCTGATTTGACTCTACTAGTTGACATTAAACAAGGGAGTACACTCAACATTATTGGGAAAGACTTAAATTTATACTTACGTCACGATGAATGGGAAGTAAGAGATTCAGCTCTGCAGATTGTACTTACTTGCACGGAAGTATCTTATGTCAGTGAGTGCCTTTTATTTTTTAATATAACACACGTTTTCTTCAAGTCCCTATTACGACAATATATACGACTACTTAAGTAGTCATACATATATTCTGGTCATTTATGCTAAAGATAATTATACAACGACTGCCGCTAGCACATAATAATCAGCATATAACAGCCAATTGCAGGGCACAGACCTTTCTGCGCAGTATAGCTATGGAGAGAATGAGTGGTAACCCACCACGCGGGACCAATGTTTATTCATTTTATTTTAAGAACATTAGCAGATTTTTATTATCGGTGTAATGTAATGGTCATGTATTTTGTTTTAGAATACGTTCCTCTTCAGAAGTTGATATCAGAGTATCATCTACACATTGAGGCTGCTTCACTAGCTTTGACAGATGATTCATATTATGTACAAGCAATGGCGTTGCGATGCTTAGCCGCTGCCACAAAAATTGAAACCATTTGGAATGAAGTAGTGTCCTACCACCCGCAATTATATGTAAATTTTAAGTTATCCCATTTGTTAGATAATATTATATTAATTAAATAATATCACCCACATATAATTATATTTTATGTTACAGGTGAAATTGTTAAATTTGGTACTGAAACATGATGAAGGAATCGTAAGAAAAGAAGCAGTAAATCTGCTCACAGAATTATACGTCCACCAAAAATTTACAACAAATTATTTAAATTACTTATATGCTGTAATGAAAAGAATGGCAATCAACGACTTATACTGGGAAGTGCAGATGTCTTCTTTAAAATTTTGGAAACACGTTATCAAAACATTTTTATCTGATAGGGGAATGATTGATGGTAAGTTTCCTTCAGTAACATTTTCAAAAGAAAAAAGGAAAATAGTTACACTGAATAATATAGAAATCATGAAACAACTTGTATTTTTGATGAACACTCTGTCCTCAAATGGTTGTTTGACTGCTTTATGTTATTGTCTTCATGATGATTGTAGTATAAGAGTTATGGAAGAGGCATACAATATTGCAAAAGATCTTGTAGATATTTTAGATAATTATAAGTTTGATATGATGTTTGAAGATGAACTAATGGATCTTACCACACAAATTGAAAACTACGCATTGAAAATGGAAGTTGAGGATTTTTACGATAGCAATATATCGAAAGATAACGTCTTGACTATTAATCGAGAATTTGTTATAGAAGGAATTTTGGATAAAAATTGTTCGGATTTGATTGAAGACATGCTCAATCAGCAAGAAATAACAATGTTTAGTGTATTTAAAAAATCGGATCCTTTACCATTTATACAATATAAAGAAGAGGACCCTAGATCTTTTATTGTTAAGTTCAAGCAGACTGACTACTTAACATTGATATCTTCAAAAAAAAGTTGGTCCGTTGGAAATCTAGAAACACTCCTGAATGATATTTTAAATTTTTAATAACTGTTTCCAAAATATGCCTTAGTAGCGATTTCGTTATATAATTCAATTTGGAGTTGAAATGTGTTTTTTGATTCACTTCCCACGTTATGTGCACTAAAGTAATTTTTAACATGTTTTTACTGTTTACTCAAGTTTAAAGTCGACAATGTATGTAAAGCAAGCCGTATACAGGTTGCAATTCGTAGCGTCTCAGGCTAAAGTATTTTTTATATCAACAAGATTGTGGAACTGTAATATTTTCAAATTAATAAGAGGAACCACATCATAGTATAAACAAAGAAGCTTTTTTGTCCCCATGTCCCTGTGTATGCGCGCGCTATGTGCGCTTTAATCTTTAACATCAAGCAACGGATTCTGATGCGTTTTTTAATAGACAGGTTGAATCAAGAGAAAGATTTATGTGTATAATAATATCCATTAAATAGTGGAGAAATACTGTTGTTTTTGAGGTTTCTAATATGATGTTTCTAAAATTATTTAATTTTTGGTTTAAATTTGCAATTGGAACCAAAAAATGAAATTATTTAAGAGAGGCTGTAATGAATCCTATAAAATTTATCAAAATAATGTAATGAGTATTGTAACCAATTGTAAAGACAATCTACAGAAAACTCCGCGATGGTTTATCTCTTATGGGTTAAAAATTGCGGTACCCACATAGGTAGCGTTTGCGGCAGTAAATCTCTTCCCTAAGTGAAGTCGGCGTGTGAGCTAAGCTACGCGCGGTATGGACAGTATTTAAATATTGCTATATTTTTGTTTTTCTTAAATAAAATATTCTTCGAAATTAAAAGTAACTTGTTATTTCATATTACATCAACTAAACATGCCTATAAAAGTCACGTCAAAATCAATCCAGCCATTTCAGAAACTACCCAGAACAAATAGACAGTCAGTCGAAACTTTAAAAATAATTAATAGAATGATGAGTTGATGACTGACATTCACACAACGCCATCTAACCCAAAGTTAGTGAAGCCTGTATTACATACTAATTTTTTTTTTGTAAATACACTCATATCATAGAAAAACACCCAGACCATTACAAACAGATATGTTCATGCACACAAATGGTTGTACTGCCCGAGGATCGAATCCGGAACCCTTGGTGGTGCAGCTGATGTCTTAACCGCTACACCAAATGGGTCGTCAATATATTGGTGTATGTAATTTATCTCTGGTGTAGAAACCTACGAGAGTTCATCAATTTCCTAGAAAATTAATTAATTGCGGATATTATTATCCGGAGACATATCCAAATGAATGTAATAACATAGTAGTTAAGAAAATTGTTACTAACACAATATGGAAATTATTCCGAAATTTTTATAAAAAATTGTTATTTCAATATGACAAAAAGACACTTCAAATTTTATTTATATGTAAGTAGGTATTGACAGTAGTAGTAAAACATTGCCTTCTATTTATCTAAAAACAAATCATCTATTTTTTTTTACTTCAGCGGTAGATAAATGATAACCTTTTAATGTTTAAAGTCCCAACCAATTGAATGATAGCACAATATGCTCCGTTGACCCTAAAATACTATAAATATCAATCTATAGTGTATTTTTGCCTTTTTGGCGATAATCATGCTATAATCAATTTCCATCCCACACTTATCCTTCAAAGAAACTTGTTAAATTACATTGTTATCTTAAAATTTATTAAAATTGTTTAGTAAGAAAAGTTTATTGAATTAAATATCTTCATTTACAGCAGGAATAATAATTTTCTAAAAATAATTTTCATACCTTTTTCGCTTGTTTCTAATGCCGTAGTTCAGGAAAAAGCCCTTTATTTTTTAACATCCTAAAAATAAAATAGCATCATTTCCAATTATTTATGATTATAGTATTTGAAAAATCTAGTGCGTATCTATCCATAGCATTGCAGCACACAGATTGTTATAGAGACATGGGAAGAAAAAAATCATTTTTTTTTGAATGAACTCCCGGAATGGGTATTTATTGAACGAGTGAATGATATTCGTGACGATGATGTGCGGTGATCTGTGTGATGAATTTCTTAACAATAAATCGTCTTAAAACCCCTTTCCTCAAAATACTGTATTCTTGATTGTGTTTTATAAAAAAAGTAATATAACACAAAATTGTCTATTGGAGTAGTTATGGTTCTCTTGTGATTGACTATGCACTTAGCATCGACCGCCACGCCTGCCTTGTTGATTTTGAAATGTCTTTGCGATTTGTCTATTTCGACAATCGAGAAATACTTACTTTTGTTTGGACCTAGCGCATAACAGAAGCATCATGTTTTAAGGAATCATGTACTATTTTGTTTCAAGATTCTGTCTTTGTTCTAAAATGGAACTAATTCTTTTTATCTTTTCTTTCTGCGGGACTGGTTACGATAAAGGTAAGGATCATGGTTATTACTAATTTGATTCATAATCTACATTTGTAATTCATGTAATCATTTCCTATTAAAATTACAAATTATATATTAAATAAATCAACTTTTGTTCACGTAATATTTTTCACTTACAGCATCCTTTTATGGGGCCAGTTACATATCCTATCCCCTTCAAGAGGCGAAAGGTGTTACTGATATAAGTTTTCGTTTCCGCACTCATCTCTCTGACGCCCTGTTGCTCCTTGCTGCAGGCAAAACTGATTATTGTATGGTGAGTTTAGTAATATACTAAACTGTTTATTAAGTTCACTTTTACCAAATCAAAGTGTACATATTTTGTATCGTCCTAATATAGATTCGTTTGGAAAGTGGTAGGCTGAAATTACACATAAATCTGGGAGCAGGAGAAAGTGAATTGTCATCAGTCAAAGGCTTGTTTTTGAATGACTCTCAATGGCACCATGTAAGCATAATTCGCAGGGAGGCCAATCTCACCATGAAGGTAAATATTATTATTTTTATATGCATTAGATGCCCTTAAATTACTGAGCCAACTCATTTTTATAATGCTTGTACATGCAATCTTCTAGTGTTTTCATATATTATTATTATATTCCATTACTGTGTATTACTTTTATAAAAAAACCAGTATGGCCATTTCAAAATGGCACCTATTGATTTTAATATCTGTAATAATTGTTTTGACACATAAAATGTTAAGGTTTGTATATTAATATAATTAACAACAAGAAGTTTGCACAAAAGCAGCTGTTTCTTAAATATATTTATTGTTGAACATAATTTTTAACTTTTTTATTATTGCTCCTAGGTTGATGAGAGTGCTGTAAAGAAAAAGTTGCCAGGACGTTTTTTTGAGTTGAATATTCATTTTGGCATATTTTTGGGTGGGCAAGGTGATTTCTCTGAACTTTTTCTGGGTCACATGGAAAACTTTCGAGGCTGTATGGAGGATGTAAGTAATAAAATAAAATATATATGCACCATATTCACACAGCACAATCTAGCCTCAATTTACTATGAGTACTAAAGAATCAATCCACAACATTAAACTTGTTTTGTTATTTCATACTAATTTTACATAGATACACCCAGACTACTACAAACAGATACTTTTCTTCAAATTTTGACAGTTATCAGTATTAAAGCTATAGTACACTTTTCACTGAAGTTGTTCACTTCCTCTTGTTACAGCACATTACACTTTTTATGTCCAATTACAACGTCTATTTGTTGAAATCAATTGATTTTTGTACTATGCAGTACCATTACTAATAACAGATAAAGCCATATTCTAGAATGAAACTCAAGCATTCATCTTTACTTTAATTGAATCATAAAGGGATTGTGCTCTATATGATAAATAACATCATCCCTTTCTAACTAATTTTAAGTAAAGATCAACATTGAGTTCTGCTCTAGAGGGCCTTATAGTTTTTTTTAATACATTAATTGGTGTATAAAACAGTGTCACAAAACATTTTTATCTTAAACAATAAACAAACTGAACACAATCACAAAGAAACTTCAATCAAAAAATGACCAATGCTGCATGAAATGTAGTTATTATTATATTTACAACATAAAATAATTAATTTAAATTTTCATCTTAACACATCATTGTAAGGGTCCAGAATACATAGGGTGTTCAATAAATACTGTCATATAATTACATATATCTATACTTTTTCAAAATAAGCCCCGTTAGAATTAATGCATTTAGTCATATGCACAAACCACTCATTATCCAGTCCTCCACTTTTCTTTATGAATTAAATCTAATTCTTCATGAAAAGCTCGAACCAAATCTACTTCAGTAGAAACTTTCGCCTTTCTTTCGGTTTTTCACGAATGGAAATAAACCGAAGTCGCAGGGTGCAAGATCGGGACAGATACTCTCAGAAATTGCGAAGTAGCGCCAGCTCTATGAGCTGGTGCATTGTCGTGATGTAGGAACCATGAGCGGAGTCCCGAATTCGGTCGTCGATTTTGGAGTTCTTCGAACGCTTGAGGCAGGCAAATCTCAATGTATCATTGACTAGTAACGGTCTTCTGTCCACTTAGCATTACTGATTTTATTAAGCGTTGTTTGTTAAAAAAACGGCCATCATTCTTTTCTTTACTGATTTAGATTTTCGCACTTGAATTGGTTGCTCTTCGTCTTCGAAGACCCATATCTTGCTTTGTGATTTAGTTGGCACATCGTAGTAGTAAATCCACGTTTCGACACCAGTGATAACTGAATTCACATTTTTTGATTGGCTATTGTCAAATCGTTTCAGCATAGATTGCGCCCATTCAACCCGTTGTTGTTTTTGGAAGTCACTTAAAGAGTGGGGTACCCACAATGTACAATTTTTTTTCACACTTAAATGATTCTTCACTATGTTGTGCAAAGAGGATACAGGAATATTTAAGAGTTCTTCTAATTGACGATATGTGATTCGGCGATCTTCTCTTATAGCTTTTTCCACACGAGCTATGTTTTCCGGCACTTGAATTTCCGCAGGTCTGCCTGGTCGCGGGTCGTCATCTAGCTCAAAATCTCCACGCTTGAACTGTAAATACCATCGTTCCACGGTTCTTATAGATGGAGCTTCATGACCAAAAACAGAAACACTCATCAAAACATTCTTGTTTAGTTAATCGCGCTTGAAATTATAACAGATAATTACACGATAGTCTCGTTTACGACGTCATCACGACTTTTTTTGAAAATTCCTTTAACTAAAATAAAACAACAAGTTCAAACAAACGTGTTTACACTTGTTATTGACGACACTTACTGATGAACACAAAATATTACGTCTTACGTATAGCGTTTGCAGACACGTCAAGACTTGTTGAACACCCTACGTAAAAAGCATGAGCACACTACTATGTCATTATGATATACTATGTGCATCTAGTATGTTTATTGTTTATCTAAATTTACAGAATATTAAAGTTTAATATTATAACAGCATACAAAAATTTGTTTTAGGTATATTACAATGGTGTGAAAATCATAGACAAAGCCAGGAGTCGCAGTGGCTCTGTACACGTTGAAGGTGTCACTTGGAACTGTGCCCCTGAATTCGATGCAGACCTCAATTCTGACATCAGTTTTGTTGACGAAGGTGCTTATCTCATCCTGCCGAAAATAAACTCTAGAGCTGGAGGAAGGTAAAGTTTGTTTCATTATTATGTTTGTTATGACAACCATTGGGTCCAGGTTTTAAACAAGGCATAATAAAAGCAAAACAGCCATTTAGACTTAACTGTTACATATGTTTTGAATGGCAATACTATCCGCATTTTTGAGATTCCTCTTTGTCATATTCTTTTATTAAAGAAAAGAAAAAATAAATAAGAACAATAATAATTTAGCTTAACAATTGTTTGAAAGGAAATATATAAAGTGTTATTTTCCTTAGAAGATATCTATTTTTTTTATTGTATTAATATGTACTAGCTTATGAAAATGTACTAATAAAAATATAATATTTTATATATTAAAAATATATTATTCTTATAGTAATTGCATAACGTCAAGTCTAATTGAAGTTAATCCTCAATTTTGCAGATGGCACATAGAGTTTAAGACAATAACGCAGAATGCGGTGATTCTATACAACCCTGGAGGTGGACGTGGTTCCGATTTCCTAGCGGTGGAGATTTTAGACGGTGTTATAAGGGTTAAGATGGCGCGGGGTCAAATAGTCCACACACTACGCATCAACGATGGCCACTGGCATAAGATACACCTATCATTCAACCCTTCACTCATTGAGGTTTGTTACTAAATTTATTAATAGTGTTGTAAAAATGTTACGGGTTACCTATGTTGTATTTTCATAGAGTATTTTGTTTTTATTTATTTTTTTGTGCTGCTTTGCTCTGTGTTAAGATAAGCTTAAGCTAAGCGAAAGTGTAATGAAAGTATTATTTCATTGTGATTCATAAAACATAACTACTTATATGCCATATTGTTATTAGCATTAAAAGTAATATAAGAAATTAAACATTTACCATTAACAAGTCATCTCAAAGTAATTTGATTCTCAATGATATCAGAATATCACAAAATGTATAGTTATAAACTGAATGTTTATGATTTAATGCAATACAGCAAAGCCAGTTAATAAGTTCATAAAACCTATGTGATTGCAATGCGAGTAATTATATATTATGTTTTCTATTGGTTTTTCTTCATGCTTCAATATTTTATAATTCTTACCATTGAGTAAGCATATGCATATTAACGAATATTTAGAATAACCTTAGTGACATGAGTTTTTTATCTCATGAACTCTGGTGAAACATTTCACCACTGTACTATGAGGCAAACTCAAAATTTCATCCTCACCACCTAGATGAAAGGAAGTCCTCTACAATATATTTTGTCATAATTTCTTATGAAAAACGACCAAATTCTGGTATCAGCTGCTGCCGGAGGTATTTCCAGAGAGATACGACCTGGAGAACTTAAAAGAGTGTTTTCCCATTTAAAGGGCTGGCAACTTATTTCAGTGCCTCCTGGTATTGCAAATGTTGGTCTGGTATTGTAATTTACCATCAGATGTTCTGCTTGTTTGTCCTATATCATAAAAAATACCTATGGTCAGGAGAACTAAACATTCTTGGAATAATCACACTTGGTGATTTTCATTGTGTAAGCTTCCTATGGGATTGGACCTCTGTTCAAGTGTTCTAAGCTCACTGCTAAGACTGCTAGAGTGTGTGGGAGTCATTAAAAAATAATTATAATAATAATAAAATCATTTATTCAGTGCCAAACACATACAAAGTTCTTAGTCTAAATTACAGTAAGGACACTGAAAGGTGCCCACTCAGCTTTATGTCGAGGTACTAGTAAGCACCGCGACACTGATCTTCCGTGTGCACCGGATTGCACCGGATTCCGAGTGCTCTGCTCAATAATTTTTTTTCGAACTGACTACTGCTGTTGGCCGCAGTTGGCCTTTACAGCTTCACCGGGCAATTGGCGAGCGCAGATGGCTCTCAGCCTTAATCTTAATGGTGTTATGGGAAGTTTACTATATATCGCAATATAGGTTTGATTCCATATGGGCTATGAGCCACCGATTTTGTTTTGGAAAATTCCTCAATAATTCTTGTGAGATAAAAATATAATCAGTCAATCAGTCAGTGGGGTCACGTATGGTGTAGAACCGATGGCCGTTGGAGCAGACGAGTTCCGGAGTGGAGACCGCGTCTCGGCAAGCGTAGCGTAGGATCAAAAAAGCAAAACGTCGGGCCTATGGACCGACGTTTTGCGAAAGGTCGCTGGTGGAGGCTGGACGAGGAAAGTGGAGGACCGGGATATCTATGTTCAGCAGTAGACTGATAGGTTAAAGAGAGAAAAAGATAATAATCTTGCGTAGCGAATGTAGCTTGCGTTTTGCTATAGCACTTAAGTCAATGCGAGGTTTTTATACATTATGCATTAGCCATTATAATGCGTAGCTTTTCATCAAAGTGATCATCATCAGCTGATTAAAGGTCACCACCGAGGGACACGAACCTACCCCTAACCGGGTGTATAGGCCTTATCAAAGTGATACGATTGTGTATAACAAGATAAAAGAAATTATCATGTATGGATTTTCAAGACCATTTAACAGGAAGTGAAACGTAGGGCAGAATCCAGGTAGTCAATATATACTGACTTCTAGGGATCTATCCATCTAGATGCCATTAGGTGAGACCCATGTATTCACCAGTACATTCCTCATGCTTTATTGATGACAATGACTACATGCAAAACTAATTTATTTCTAAACGCAATAAAATATGTTGAAAGGTTATGTAATTATGTTCTCTAACTTCAGTTTTCTTTGCTTTTGCTTCTCAAATAGAGTACATTTTTTAAACACAGCGAGTTTGATTATTTTTTTTTGTATTACTTTTATGCATACAATAGTATGTGAAAACTGTTTCTATAAGTCATTTATATTTAAATTAACATGTTTATAATATGTATTGGCGAATTTGCTCAGATGCGGATTAAGGGCTTGCATAGGAACTTACGGCAAAATACTCTTTTCTAAACTTTTTGTACGCAGAGTGATCGCAAATTGACACTTTTTATTTCAAAGTCAACTTGTATTCATATTTGTTTTTGCACACATATAAGAAAATGACATAATGGCCTCGTCTTCGATTACCAGGCCAGACTGAGGCCAAATGTTAACCCATTTTTTATGTCAAAGTGAACGGTACGGTCATTTCGCTCACCTGGTCGTAAGTGATGGGACTGACCATGACAGATAAAAGTTGATGGATTCATCCGAAACACAGAAGTGCAAAGCACTTGTATTTCACGGGACTAAGTAATAAATAACTGGACTGCCTTTTAAACATTTGACATTATTAATGTAATACATATAAAAAATAGATATTAACTTAGAGTTTATGCTTATCACAGTTATCAAATATTTTGGAACACAATCCCATATCAAGTATGACACATATGTTACAATCATCATTACAGCTATCAGTGGACAACGTGGCGATGAGTACGCGAATCGAGAGCGGCGGCACAAGATACCTCGATCTATCCGACTCTTTCTATCTCGGCGGGATAGAGAGTGAGAAACGACAACGAGCCTTTACCAAGGGGATAAAAGCAGCGGACTCCAGTATTATGGTTAGTACATTGTCAATAAATTGGAGGTTTCGTCTCAAAGACTCATAGCCTTGTAGTTTTTATACCTATAATGTATTTATATCCACGAATTTTCATCTAATTTCTGTCTGTCTGTCCGTCCGTATGTCACACCCTTTTTTCTCTGAAACTATTAGCACTATACTGTTCAAATTTAGATGTATATGTATCCTGTAAACTGAAATAAGGTTTTGATGAATATCTTGAAAAAAAAAAGGATTATGGAGTGGAGACTGCATCTTGGCAACCGTAGCACAGGAATGTGAATGACCAACAATTATTTGCAGTGATGGTTGGATGATGAAGTTCAAAGTAGCAGAAAATATCAGAAAAAATGCGATGGCCAGAGACCAAAAAAGACTATATAAATGCAGTTTTCAATAGATTATAGTTCTAACAAAATTGGAATGATTGGCACGTTGCAGTCAAAAGTTATAAACAATTACAACCTTTTTTGGCATCCATGTTGGATGAGAAAAGTGGAGGACCGGGATATGGGGTGCAAAACTGGGTAGACATAATGTGTTCAGCAGCAGACTGCGATAGTTTGAATAGAGAAAGAGTGAGAAGAGAGAAAGATTGATTACCAGGCAGTTCAAACATTTGTGTGCATGAATATGTCTGTAGTTGTCTGGGTACTTTCTATGTATCGTCATCAGCCCATTAAACGTCCCCACCGAGGGGCACGAGCCTACCCGTATAGGGTGATTAGGCCTTAGTCGTGGGCCCAGTGCGGGTTGAATATGTATATATTTACAAAAAAGTATATAAGTATGTTTCTCTGTTGTTAAGTATCCATATCACAGGCTAATGCTTAGTTTGGCGCTGTGTGAATGCCAGTGGATATTTATTCATTCATATTAACTTTGTGGTTATCCAGGGTTGTATTAAGCCAGTGGAAGTGGACGAGAAGACCTTCGGCCTCCCCAACGCTGTTGTCACGTACGGAGTGAGTCCCAAGTGCGTGTGGTGGTACCCGTGTCACGCGAGTCCGGGCAACCCTCCGTGTGTACCCCAGGCGGTCTGCGAACAACATGGCATCGACCACTTTACATGCAAGTGCGATTCGGACCTCTGTATCAATCCTGACTATGCTGAGAAGTATAAGGTTTGTGATATTTTTTTTAATATTATAAGTGTACAGGACGGTCAGGTCGCTCACCTGATGTTAAGTAATAATTAATGCTTTTAGGTTTATTATAATAACTAAAGTAAAAAGCTATTGTGGTAAAAGCACATATGACCACACTGATATTAATATTGTTCATTGCCAAACAAGTAATATTCAATTAATTTTTATGTAGATAAAAAATGAGCTAGTACGAAAATGTAAAACGTGACGAAGAAGCTACCGAAGTGGACTAACGTGGGTTACGGTCCTATCTCCCCACAGTGGGCCGTTATAAGATGATAATTAAGCATGACAACACTAATGAACCATTAAATTCAGACCAACGAATTCCCCCTTAGGCTAATAACAATTGCTGAACCGCTTCATATGCGTTATATCTAACTATTAAAGACATACCAATTTCCACAAAATTAACACCAAATTCCACCCCAGGTGTTCTCAAGATCGAGCAGCGAACTCGAGCTGGTCGCCCTCTACCCGCTAACGGTGCAAGAAGGAGGCGTGGCCGTTGTGACGTCACAGAACATCGACGTGGTGCTAGACCACCATAAGTACGGGGTGCGTCCGTCGGGTGTGCTGTTCCACGTGGCCCAGTTCCCGCAGCACGGGAGGATTGCGGTGGACCTGTCACTGCAGAGGAACGCGCCCTATACGAATTATATAGAGGGCGAGAATAAGGCGAAGCAGTTCTTTACGCTCATGGACTTGACTAGGGATAAGGTAAGGTTTTGATATGTGCAATATATAGAAGAAAGAAAATACATTTGTTTTCACTACAAAATAAAGTTTGCCGAAGGGAAAATTTAGAAATATATAAAGGTACAAATCTCCGATTCTGAGTGTTTCTGAGCTATTGGGTGACGTAAAACTAAAATTGACTGTAAATGAACACAATGCGGGAAAAACAGGCTGCAGATGTTCTTAAAATGAAACAATTATTTTGCCTCGTACATTATTTACTAATTTTGTTAATTGCTTAAGGCTATTTAAATATTTTAAATTCATCGCTAAATATGTTTCCGAAATGCAGGAAAAAGTTTTAAAAATATGATTATACGTTCTCACTTTGGGGCACGAGCCTTATGATGATCACGAAAAAATAATGAGAAAACCTGCGTACGTCTACGAAGAAATACAAAAGTTATGGGTGACGTTGGCTTATTCACACTGGGCCCGCGTGGACCCACTAAGGTTTATACACCCTTTACAGGTAGGCTCGTGCCCCCCGATGGGGATGTTTAATGAGCTGACGATGAAGTATTCTATATGGGCTTCTTCTAATAAAAATAAAAAATAATTATTATTTATTCAATAAAGGTCCATAAAGAACACTTCTGAATATCAAATGAAGCTACCACTGGTTTGGACTGTTGTTATGTACTCATAAGAATTCTGCAAGAAACACAGTAATGTAATATATATAAATAATATAAAAATATCCACTGACATTTAAACATCGCCATCTAGCCCCAAGTTAAGTGTATTATGGATAGGTACTAAACAACGGATAAAAATATATATATGTACATTTTTTGTTGTTATTACATACATATTATACATAGAAAACACCCAGACCATTACAAACAGACATGTTCATGCACACAAATGTTTGTACTACCCAGGGATCGAACCCGGAACCCTTGGTCTTGGTTCGACAATAATACTAATAATTTTATTTATACGAACGATCAGGTGCGGTACGTCCACGACGGTTCGGAGAACCACCAAGACGCGATCGTTCTCGACATGGAGCTGATACCGGAGGCGAAGTTCACGTTGCCGAGCTACCTGCAGGGGCGGAACACGTTCGTGTTGCACGTGAACGTGACGCCGGTGAACGACCCGCCCGTGCTCAGCCTGCTGCCGGGCAAAATATTGCGGCTCACGCAGGTTTGTTATGGTCGTATCCGTAATGGGAATACATGCCCGATGATAGCCAAATGGCAATGAAGCTTATGTAGGATTACGTAACTAAACGGCAAAGGGTTTCGTAGCCAGTTATGTTGAACTAGTAATGAGCACACTTGTCCGAAGCCAAATGACAAAAAACGGAACCCTTGTAGATACTTCATGTCTGTCTGTCAACCCGTACGCCACATCCTTTTTTCTCTCCAAAACTATTATTACTAGACTGTTACTTTGTAATATATTCTATGTAATAATTAGAGATTTTATTCGCGCACATGAGGGACAAACGTGTAATTTGTGCCGAACATTCGGCTGCCGAATATTCGACGCTTTGGTCTACAGCGATCCCGAATATTCGTTATTCGGTGAAATTGCTGTTAGAGGCAACTCTAGTAATAAGTAAACGGGACGGTCAGTGCACTCACCTGGTGGTTAGTGATACGCCTGACGTTTAAGAAATATAATAACAGTAGGTAGTCGTTATTATCCACCAACACCAGGCACAGGGCAGCCTGTTACTCGGGGCTATAGATGTTAGCGGTAATTTTACTAGATTCATTCCGATTCCTTCTTCACGATAGGGTTCAGTACCGATTCTACCACCTAGCTGTGTGTGAGGTTAATTATTGGGCCCACTTGCTCGATGAAGCTGTAAAGGCCACTTTCAGCCATTAAGAAAAAAGCGAAAAGTCATCCAAAAGTTGAATGAGCCATGTGATTGTAAGTTTTGGAAGTCTAACATCATTGGGTCGTGGTGTATGTATCTTGCCCTATCCCAGGGGATTGTTGTGGCGAGTTCTAAATTCAGCAGACAAGTGTCTTGTTCGATAGAATAGTAATTTTTATAAAGTCGGTATCATATGTTTTTCAATATGAACGTAGAATTTTTGTATCCTTAAAGTAAAACACTTGTAATTTGCACACAACCTAATGCTGAATGCTTACGCATGATTTTTTATCTTTTAAGTTTATAACTGAAATGATGCATTTGTTCAAAAAAGTAATTGTCTTTTAAAAATTAACAATTATTATTATAGATTTTTAAAAAATGACACTATGCTTTTGCATGATTAATTATATAAAGTGTGAGAGTTCTGTGAATAAACTTTTAAAGATTGTAATTAAATTTTGTTCTTGACAAGATTAGACAGAGTATTTAATTGTAATTTGTGCAGAGTAGAAAGCTTACCCCTTACGTAATATAACTTAGGTAATACATTATTATTTTTCGTAGTTATATCGACAATAACATTATAATTTGTACTAATGAGTGTCCATAATTTTGTTTGATTTGCAGAGTGTACGCCGAGCTTCAGTTGTTTTACTTGGTTTGCCTTTGAGTAGTTGCATGACGTTAATTTTGACACATACCAAAAGCACATGCAGTTAACACTTAGTGTAATGAGTGAGTATATGTAATAACTTAATCATTCTGAAATATTCTAACTACATACTTATTTTAGCAACCATTTCCTATCGTAGTTTCGAATGTATCTGCATATACATTAAAATTATAGAAGGATTAAATATATTTTGTATTATTAGTGAATTATAATATTATACTGCAAATTTCACATTTTTTATATCTTAAAAATGGCTGCAAAATATTTTTTATTGGAATAGTATAATTCATACATAATACATACTGTTAGCATGATATGAATTAATAATAGTTTATAACTTTTTTTTTTGCTTGATTCTTATAAACATTATATCCTATGGAATAAGATCTAATATAATCTAGGATGTAGAACGTGTAGTTAAGCAACTGTGAATTTATAGGGTACTCGAAAAGTGATAACATCAGATATCCTGAAGGCGGAAGACCCTGACACGCCGCCCGAAGATCTTCTGTATACTGTCTTACATGGGAAGAACGAAGCCAACAGGTAAATATCTAATACAGAAAGATAGGTTTTCTTTGTTGTACGGTACACCTAAGAGAAACCATTCAATAAGGATGATGTTAGTTCAATAAAATCCGTGACTTTTATTTTTCGAACTGACTTCTGCTGCTGGCGGTATTCTTAAAGACGAAAGTCTTGGAGCAATTCGTCCAACCCGTACTGGCATACGCAGCTGAAACATGAACACTAACTGCGGCTTTAAGATAAAATCAGAAATGATATTATCCGCAAGATAACTTAAGTTACCGGCAGCTAGCCCGGTTAGCAAGTTCAAGTGGCAGTGGGCTGGTCACGTATGTCGCAGAACCGATGGCCGTTGGAGCAGACGAGTTCTGGAGTGGAGACCGCGTCTCGGCAAGCGTAGCGTAGGACGCCCTCCGGCCCGAGGGACCGTTGACTTGCGAAAGGTCGGGTGGAGGCTGGATGAAAAAAGCAGAGGACCGGGATATCTGGCGCAAAATGGGGGAGACCTATGTCCAGCGATGGACTGCGATGTTGATGAGAGAGTAAATTTAGTTCTATATGGCTTTTTACCTTTTAGGTTAGTAAAAGCACAAGTGTGTTATGCTTGTGGGCTATGGCAATGTTTGTGTTTAAAATTGTGTTCCGTCCTGCCTAATTAATAAAATAAATAAATATCCACTGACATTCACACAGCGCCATCTAGCTCCAAGTTAAGCGTGAAGCCTGTATTATGGGTACTAAACAACGGATAAACATGCTTATATACATTTTTTTGTAAATAATAATACATATTATACATAGAAAACACCCAGACTTACAAACAGACATGTTCATGCACACAAATGTTTGTACTGTCCGGGGATCGAATCCGGAACCCTTGGTGTTCCAGCCGGTGTTTCAACCGCTACCCTAAATGGGTCGTCAAATTTGCAAATGAGTCTATTGCAATCTCCTTACACCTTATGTTACCATTCCGATAATTTATAGTTCCGAAAATTTAAACTCAACACCCCTATTTCTAGTAAAATGACTTGTCTGAAATGAACACAATATACTTGACTCTAACCACTTAGATAAACAATAAACTAGAATCATAATCACGAAGAAATGCCCACCAAATATGTCCAGGCCGCTTCACACATACGTTTGCTTATTGTCATAATTATAACATAAAATTATTTATTAAAAGCACACATTTAAGAAAAAAGTTAAGCAATACCTTATAATAACACAAAAGATTAACGCCCAACCTTCCATGTATTCACGTAGCGGGTCGAGTTTGGTAGAAAACATTCCCGGCATCTTCACTTGAGACTTGCCTCTTATCGTTGTAGGTCTCTTTTAGCCATCAACCTTATTATTTCCTTGTTGCAGCGATGTAACGCCAATTCGAAGCTGAACCTTTTGTGTGCCAATGCATTTTGGAAACTAATATTATATATTGTACTTTGTTTAATATCTTCAACAATTTTTATTTTTTTAGCAAATCAAGTAGTAACATCAATTTGACAGATATAGGATGCGTTCAGTTTCACCCGTATTTATTTTTTCTTTCCTCGATACCTAATATTTATGTCTTGCTATTTCTTGTCATGTTTTATATTTATTCAAGTATTTATTTATTTATGTATTCTTTTTTTTATAACTTCGTATTTATGTATATCGTTGTGTTCTCATATCTTACTCAGTCTAATTATATTGTTTTTTTTTATTTTCAATTGTGGTGCTGTTTAAAATTTAAAATCGTCCACTTAAGAGGTTCTGCCAGAATAACAGTGCTGCTGCGGCGTATAGCGTCACAGCAGCTAATACTGAGGCAGGACCTTTTGGCCGTATATGTTTTTATTACTATTTTTTGTGTTATTTTTATATTATTAATATACTGTTTTTATTCATTTGTGTTATCGTGCAATATTAATTAATGTTATGTATTTGTGCGTATTCTTGTGAACGGTATATAAATGTTTTTTCTTTATTTCTTTCTTTCTTTATAAAGTTTTGACCTTAACACGTCATTAAAATGGTCAAAATCAAAAGCACGAGCACACTACGATGCTACTATGAATGAACATTTTGCCCAACTAACGCGATGGGAAGAATTTGGCCGAGGACACTTTTTGAGTGAGCTGTGCATCTTGTTAGGTTATTGTTTGTCTAAGTTTAAAGCCCCTATATCTAGTAAAATGACTCGACTTAAATGAACACAATATACTCGGCCATGACAATTTACTAGCTAGAATGTCAAGCTAATTGTCTGAATGGTTTGTATGCATTTTGGTACAGTGGACACATTGAGATGTCGGGCCAGCCAGTTGACTCTTTTACTCAGCAAGACATCGACTCGGGAGTTATATCGTATGTGCACGGCTCTGGTGGGGACAAGCAGTTGAACAAGACTTCTCTACGGTTAACCTTGCAGGTATTTCTTATTTTCTATAGTTAAGTGCTTTTGCAATAGGAGGATAATTTGAGGAGATTTGTAGTTATTCGGATAATCGTGTACAGCAATGTGTTTGTTTACTGACATCAAACTTATTAAAATACATTAGAATGCAAATGACATTACGTACAATAGAATTTAGGCGATAGGGTCATTATTTAATTTATCAAACATATTGGATAACGTACTTACTTTCTTTAGTAGGGAAAATTTGGACAACAGTCTTTTTATCGCTAGCTTTTCTCGATCTTACTTACTTAGACTTTTGCGATAAACTAAAAAGATTTTAATTATTTTGTGCTATTTTTTTTTAATCATTCTATTGTTGGTTGTAATAAATGTTTATTTATTTATTACATTCTTTATTGCACTATA
>PQWD01004369.1:67668-88291 GCA_019425675.1 Leucinodes orbonalis
GGTACGTGTCATCGGAACAATCAGTGCATACGGGCGCGAGTACGCCACTGCCATCTAGCGGCAGTGTCGCGTGTAAAGTGACTCCGCTGGCGGACGCCGCGTTGGACTTGAACGCGCGGTACCCGTACGGTGCGGACGATCATACGGACGTGAGTGGGCTGTTTGATGTTGCTATACTTTTGTATTTAATTAATTTACTATTTAGATAGATAACACATTTATTTGTATGCTGAAACATACACAATTTCATTACAGTACCAAAATACCGCAATTAATTACAATATAAAATATGAAAAATAAAAGCATGCAATCCCGCCACGTAAAATGTGTTTTCGAATTTTTGAAATTATATGTACGTTATCCGACGCTCTTACGGTGAAGGAAAACATCGTGAGGAAACCTGTGCTCGACGTTTAATATGCTGATCTTGAAGGAACAACGAACCACCCTTACCGTTCTTTTATCAAAAAATATATACCTAGAGAAAAACATCCGTCCTGTAGGCGCTATGATAAAAATCAAACCATATTAGTCTTCTTATAGGTTAATTTTTGAGTGTTTTGTCCATAGGCGGAGGATTGGAGTAGTTATGAGGCGAGTGAGACGGCGTTCCCAGTGCGAGGGGGCGCTCCGCCCGCCAACCCCATGCTGCGTCGGAACCAGTACTGGGTCTGACCCCGCCGCGTTCACGGTACGTTTTCTTATTTTATAGGTCGTTTATTAGGGTCCCGTAGCCAATTTCTTATAGATTCGTCAAGTTAGTCTGTCTATCCGCCCGTCCGCCTGTATGTCACACCCTTTTTTCTCCAAAACTTCAAGCACTACACTATTCAAACTTTGTAAGTATATATTGTATTTTATTTGAAAAGCGTAGGACCGGGATGCCTGGCGCAAAATGGAGACCTTTGTCCAGCAGTGGACTGCGATAGGTTGAAGAGAGAAGTATATATATTCTGTGGACCGTTATTAGGTTTTGACAAGAAACTTGAATAAAAAATATATTTTGGGGTTCCCTATGTTTTATTTTTCATCTAATAACTCAATTTTTGTGTTACATAGTGTACAGGACGGTCAGAACGCTCACCTGATGGTAAGTGATACACCCGAACATGACAGAGCGGCATTGAAGGAGACCAACAACTGATAAATAGTTGTCAATTACCACCAATGTCACACTGCGCCCGTCACCCGACACAGCAGTTGTTAGGTCACTTATACGCGGTAATTTTTATTTTCAAGTAGGTGTATTGCCGTGTGGGGACGGCAAAATAGAATACATGTGTCCCACCCTACTCCTCCCGAGGGTGTCGTAGGAGCCGACTAAGGGTTTTTATACCGGATGGTGGGCAGCAGCGCCATCTGCGTACTGGTCACACTGCGGTCACCAACCCGCCTGCCCAGCGTGGTGACATGGGCATTAACCCCCCATGAGCAGCGCCAACCAAATCGGCCCCCAGTTCCCGGCAGCCCCACTATTCCCGACCACGGCAGCGGTCGCGGTCACGGTGGGGCGGGGGTGCGAAGAATCCCCGGGTTACGTAGGCTGCCACAAAAAACTATATTTGGCTACGTACAATGGACGCACGATACGGCTGGACCATCACCTCTCCGAATTAGAAGAAGAGCTAAGTCATATTAACTGGAGCATACTGGGGTTATCTGAAGTCCGAAGAGAGGGGGAGGACACGATGACCCTGGACTCCGGAAACTTGCTCTACTTCCGAGAAGGTGATAGGGTTTCCCAGGGTGGTGTCGGTTTTCTGGTTCACAAGTCCCTTGTCAGCAACGTTGTGGAAATCAGTAGTGTGTCGAACCGGGTAGCGTACCTTGTACTTAAACTCACCGACAGGTACTCCCTGAAGGTGGTACAGGTATATGCGCCGACCTCGTCACACTCTGACGAAGAGGTTGAAGCCGTGTATGAGGATATCTCCAGAGCCATACATGGCACAACTTCGACCTTCTACAATGTTGTTATGGGGGACTTCAACGCTAAAGTGGGAGTACAAGAACGCGGCGAATCGAAAATCGGACTTCATGGATTGGGGCGCAGGAATCACAGGGGGCAGATGCTGGTCAACTTCCTCGAAATGGAGGGGCTTTTGATGAATTCTTTCTTTAAGAAGAAGCCTCCGAGAAGATGGACCTGGCAGAGCCCGAACACTGTGACAAGGAACGAGATAGATTTTATTATGGCGGATAAGCGACATATATTTAAAGATGTCTCAGTGGTCAACAGGTTTAAAACCGGTAGTGATCACCGACTTGTCCGAGGCACTTTGAATATATGTTTTCAGGCGAACGGTCTCGCTTAATAAAATCTACTCTCAGACCTACGCCGCTCCAAATACACCGTGGGTCCGAACAGTTCCAATTGGAACTTCAAAATCGATTCGACTCGCTGGAAACCACTGGCGACGTGGACGAGATAACCGACAACGTGGTGAAGGCGGTGTGTACACTGGGTCGCAGGCATTTCCCGCCGATGAAACGAGCTAAGTCGTCCAAACTTTCTCCCGAAACCCTGGATTTGATGAGGCTGAGACGCGAGATGCCATCTGCTGCTGTTGCTTCGCCAGAATATCAGGCTCTCTCCAAGCGGATACGAAAACTCGTTCGCAGGGACCTCCGCTGTTTCAATACAAGGTTCATTAAGGACCTTATTGAACAGAACAGGGGCCCAAAGTTTTCCAAAAACCACTTGGGAAGAGCCATCTGGTTAAGCTTAAGACAGCAGATGGGCAATTACTTGCGACTCGCCCACAGATCCTGGAAGAGGTTGAGAAATTCTATGGACGACTGTATTCATCGAGCGCTCATCAGCCACAGACCGAGGACACCGAAGATCCACGTGCCCCACTAAGGCGCCATTATACGCAGGATATCCCGGATGTTGACGTTAGCGAGATTAGTGCAGCCTGGAGCAACTTAGGAATGGGAGGGCCCCGGGGATGACGGTATTACGACAGAGCTCCTAAAAGCCGGTGGACAGCCCGTCCTTAGGGCATTAGTGAGCTCTTTAATGCCGTCATCCACCAAGGAACTACACCAGAGGCGTGGTCCAGAAGTGTTGTCGTCTTGTTCTTCAAAAGGGTGACAAAACTCTCTTGAAGAATTATAGACCGATAGCGCTTCTGAGCCACGTCTATAAGTTGTTTTCCAGAGTTGTAGCGAACCGTCTCGCCATAAGACTTGACGAATTCCAACCACCGGAGCAGGCTGGGTTTCGAAAAGGCTACAGCACCGTGGACCACATCCATACTGTTCGGCAGCTTATACAGAAGACCGAAGAGTATAACCAGCCGCTGTGTATGGCATTTGTGGACTACGAGAAAGCCTTCGACTCCATCGAAACCTGGGCTGTTCTGGAGGCTCTGCAGCGATGACTGGTATACTGGCGATATATCGAGGTGATGAAGTGTCTCTCCAACGCAGCGACGATGACCGTTCAGATCCAAGACCAGCGGACAAGACCATCCAATTGCGTCGTGGTGTGAGACAGGGGGATGTTATATCCCCGAAACTGTTCACAAACGCATTGGAGGATGTCTTCAAGACCCTGACTGGTCTGAACGAGGCGTCAACGTCAATGGAGAGTATATTTCTCATCTTCGTTTTGCTGACGATATCGTCATCGTGGCAGAGTCATCGGAAGAGCTTGCGGAGATGCTGAACAGCCTTAATGAATCTTCCCGACGAGTTGGGCTTGGCATGAATTTGGACAAGACGAAAGTCATGTTCAACAGTCGTGTCATGCCACAACCGATATGCGTCGATGGCGTCCGTCTCGAGGTTGTGCAGGAGTATATCTACCTGGGCCAAACCATCCAACTTGGCCGGCATAACTTCGAGAGGAGGCTAGTAGGAGGATTCAGTTGGGCTGGGCGGCATTCGGTAAGCTACGTCATGTCTAACGTCAACTATTCCGCAATGCTTAAAGACGAAAGTCTTTGAGCAATGCGTCCTACCCGTACTAACATACGCAGCTGAGACATGGACACTGACTGCGGGATTGGTTCACAAGTTCAAAGTCACTCAACGCGCAATGGAGCGAGCTATGCTTGGAGTCTCTCTTAGGGATAAGATTAGAAATGATTTAATGCGTAAGAGAACTAAAGTTACCGACATAGCCCGCCGGATCAGCAAGTTGAAGTGGCAGTGGGCTGGTCACGTATGTCGCAGAACCGATGGCCGTTGGAGCAGACGAGTTCTGGAGTGGAGACCGCGTCTTGGCAAGCGTAGCGTAGGACGCCTCCGGCCCGATGGACCGACGACTTGCGAAGGTCGCTGGTGGAAGCTGGATGAGAAAGGCGGAGGACCGGGATGTCTGGCGCAAAATGGGGAGACCTATGTCCAGCAGTGGACTGCAATAGGTTGAAGAGATATTAATTAGTTGTTTAGTACCCACAACCCTTCATGCTAGACGTGGGGGCTAGATGGCGTTGTGTGAACGTTAGTGGATATTTATTTGTTAAATAATATTTTCGGCACCAGCTTTCAGAACTAATCTTGGTCTGCAGTCTCCTTAGAGTAGAATCTAAAACGATTACAACTTGCTCTGTAGCAAAATACAGGACATGGACATATTTAATTATTCATTTTTGAAATTTAAAGGGAAGGTCATGCACTTTATGAAGTCAAAGGCTACATAACGGTTTACTTTGAATGGAATTTCACTATAATATAATAACTTGTTACTAGTTATAGTACAAAAGTAATAATAATATATTGATTAAGTTGAACTTACCTATAATTGGTACATGTATCAGAATTTTGAAATGTAATACTGTAATATTATATTATATGTATGCATGTATTGTTGGTGAGTCTAAATAAATAAACAATGTTGTTGCAGTGCCCCAAAGAGTGCACGACAGAAGCATGTCGTTACCGAGGCGGTTCCGAACGGAAATGGTGCCAACACCGTTCCTGCTCAGCAACTATCGTGGCGCCTACCCCAGTATGGAGATCACACTATAAGATTCTTCCGTTTTTATACCACTCACATACAATATGTCGGTCTTGCGTTTTGTGAACAAGGTTGGTTACCACTGTATTTGTAATAATACAGTTGGCGTACTAAAACCCTTTAACCGCCGCAGATATATATGTTAACAGGCAAGATTTTACATTGTGGCTGGAATCCTGGCTTTTAATAGGTTAAACAGGCTAAAACTGATATATTGAGAAACTACTCTAACTTGACATGTATCTTTTACGCTTTCTTAAGGTTTGGGTAATGATATAGTATGTCGACTTAAACACATCATATCAGAATATTCAAGTTTTTGTGACGTTAATTCATGTTTCAGGGAATTGAATAGGGTTAGATATTTGTCAAACAAAATGAAATGATTACATTATTGAACTGAAATGTTTCGGTTTGTTTGGCGATATTGTATGGTATTTTTATGAGGTTTTCATTTTTTATATTTTTTTATGTCTCTATCGATGTAAATGTAAATGTCCAGATGTTTAGAACGTTCATGATATTTTAATGAAATACCATTTGTTTGACTTTAAGAATGCGTTGAAAAAGTGTATCTTACTTAGTTTTATTAAATTTAGTTATAGTTATGAATGCCAACCTATAGTAGAAACGTAAGACCGCATTGTGATTGTATGTAAGTTATGCAACCATACAAGACATACCTTCCTTATTCGCGAGCGAATTGCTCTTCATTGTAAATTTGTATTCCATAAAATAATTAATACGAAAGCAACAAGTTAACACTGAAGCCATTTTAGAACTGCGCCATTAAACTTGTATACGTTTGAGTATTTAGTGATAAAAATAATAAAGGATTACTTTGCGGCGTTGTATTGTGCAGTCAATATTTAGCTGACAAATAGAATCGCATATGAGACGGAAAAAGTTAGTCTCATTATTTTTTATACAAGCATAGTGAATAGTTGTGGTGTCGACGACTAATAAGATCTTTTACTGGGTTGTACTTTTATGGATACTGACGCAATTAAATATGACAAATAATATTGGGTTAAACTGCGAGAGAGTTAACCAATTTTAAATTATAAGAATTCTGATTGTATCAACTGAAGTGATTATAACTTGCCCAAGTTTCAGGCTTATATTCCAACCTTATCTCATTCCCAACATTTAAACCGTTAATCTGAATATCGTACGAGTATATACACATATAAAGAAGTCCTTTATATATTTTAGTACCTTTGTAACTATCGCTATTCACGTCACATGCCTTTTCTCCCGCCACAAAGTGCCCTTACTACGAAAGTAGTCGGTTTCAAGCCTCATTTGGTTTATATAAATATGTGTACCATGTATAACAACCCTAAACGTTGCCGATACCCGTTATGAAGCGTCGAAAATCACCGAAATCACCCATATAGGTAGAAACCGAAGATAAACAATGAACCAACTAGATGGACAATCAAGAAGACACGTCAACCAAAAAATGTCTGAGCCGCATGACATGATGTGTATTGATATATTTATAATATAAAATTATTCATTTTGAATTTGACCTTATTATACACGTCATTAATAGGGTACAAAATCAAAAGCATAGGCACACTACTAACATAATGATATGAGGGCACTGTAGCTAGTTAAATTATCGGATATAGATTTTAGTATATAGACAGACACGTCAAACTTATAACACCCCTGTTTTTACTTACTTACTATTGTAATGTACGAATCATTTCCTTTCATTTGATACCCCACTCGGGCATATTTGTAAACAATCGGTTTTTCATTACCACTTTCATCCCCTATATCTTATAAACGGCTGAACCGATTTTAATTAAACTTAGCTATTGTAATGTACGAATCATTTCCTTTCATTTGATACCCCATTCGGGCATATTTGCAAACAATCGGTTTTTCATTCCCACTTTCATCCCCTATATCTTATAAACGATTTTAATAAAACATCAACAGCTAAGAACACGCTCGATTGAATGACCTTTCAACCGAGACAAAAAGAAGATCGGTCTCTTATAGACCGATCTTCTATTTGTCTCGGGTGACGGGCGCAGAGCATTGTTGACGCAAAAATAATAACTACCCGCTGTTATTAATTTCCTTCAACAAAGCTTCTGTCATGGTCAGGCGTTTCACTTACCACCAAGTGAGAGCGCACTGACCGTCTCGTTCAATTATGTCATAAAAAAAATGTTACGAGTGACGTGATTATGAATGAAAATTCTGCCCAACTGACGCGTTCTGCAGACTTTTGCCGCGGACACTTTTTGTGTGAGATTGTGCATCAAGTTAGTTTACCTAACGTAGAAACGTAAACATAACGGTATCTTTTTGATAGATAAACGAGTAAGGCTTCCTTGAATGATTATTGACAAAAATAACGATATTTATTTAATAGATAAACGAGTTAAGCTTCCTTGAATGATTTCGATAAAGCGGAGAACTTCACGTGTACCTGAGACAAAAGCAATATATTATACCGGGTGAGACGTAATTTATTTGGTCTAGAAATCATGAGACGACGACGAGACGAGACGTAAGCAATAATATCAATATGTTCCAGTAAAACGAGTTAGATACCGTTTCCTTTATGTATGCAATATTTGGAGTATTAAAGGACACTAAAAATTTTATTGATAATAGTGTTGTAGTAAATATAGTTGGCAAACCTTACATATATAATATCTTTTGATACTTAAGTTAGCTAGATAAATACATGTTTGCCAACGACATCTATCGACAAATGATACGTCAATTTTAGTAAAATAGGTCGCAGTGTGAAAATTGATGATGATTGTTCTCTTCGCTTCGTTGCACTCATTATATAGTGTCATATCGCCGAAGACAAATATGGTTATGGTACACAGTGGCGTGCACTCCATATATGCGAATAAGCAGTGTATACTCTGTGCGTCCAGACAACCCGGAAAATCGCCAACAGTCTCACAGTTGGACCTTATGCAGATTTCAATATTTTATTACCGATAAGCTTGCAAATGTACAAATTATTCTAGAGAAATTGATGAAATAAAAAGAACGAGAGAAACTGAAAAATAAATAATACATTGTTATGTGATGAAGTGCAATTGGTAGTTCATAAGTGGCAAGCTGATATGCTAATTAGTTTTTTTATTACTTCTCAGTCAAGAACAAAGATACATAAAAGGTAGAACTAGCCAGTTATCGAAATATTATTTAAATAATTCGACGACTCATCTGGTGTAATGGTTTAGACGTCGGCTATGACACCAAGGTTTCCGGGTTCGATCTCTGGGCAGTACAAACATTTGTGTGTATGAACACGTCTGTTTGTATTGGTCTGGGTGTTTATTATGTATATTAAGTATGTATTTACAAAAGTTTGTTAAGTATCCATATTACAGGCTAATCCTTAGTTTGGGTCTAGATGGCGCCATGTGAATGTCAGTGGATATATATTAATAAAATGTTCACATGATTAACCAACTATGTGACACCAAATTTGTATGGTAACGCTTACTAAGCATATTCTTCATTCTCATAAGCAGTAAAATTAATACTAAATATGTTTTAAAGTAAATGGAGTGTTAATTATCTATCACATGTTAAAACGAGAAAAGATGTGAACGTTGCAGTTAAAGGGACGAAAAACAGCCTCTTTGAGTGGTAGATCCTGTGGGTAAGCGTCGATAGGCAGTCGTATTGCCCGTATAATGGAACCGCCCGTAACTATAATTATAGTGAAGGAGTTTTAGTTAGTGATTTAAGGCCTTTATTCTGAAACGAGGCTTTGGTCTCTACTTAAATTGAGTTAGAAAGGGATATTGCTATATACGATATATAGCGGAATCCCTTTCTCACTTTATTCAAGTAAAGATCAATGCTTGAGTCGCGTTTCAGAATATGGGCCTAAGAGTTGGGTTTACAATAAACGCAGTAACAATTTTACTAGTTCATGTCAATAATGTTTTTAAAATATTACTTACGGTAATTTGATTTTAAATAGATCATCAAATTCTATACAGGGTGTATGTTTGTTAATCGTTATACTTTAAGACCATATTTTAACCTTTTCCTGATTTGATAAATGTACTGAGGCCATAAAATTAACCTTATTCATACACAATAGAGTTTATAATCAATGAATTAAATAAACCTTATGACAGTGAATAGGCAAAATACAAATATAATAATACAAATTACTCTGGTGAAATTGATATTGCGCTGTTTCTTGACTGTACTGTAAATACGTACTAGATAATTCCAAAGTTAATCCGTTTGGTCACGTTAAAGTTGCGCACAGTAGCTTGGAAGACTGTCCATAAAATAGTATTATTTTGTTAGTGTATTTTTATAGCTTAGTGTCATTTTTTTGCATAAATTAATACATAGGTCCTCAAAATTGGTAGGGTCGGGCAATTCGCAATGAAATTGAAGTGAAATCTGTTATAGTATTTAATGGCAACATTTCAATGAATTAATAGATAGTATATTTCTATAGTATATTACTCTGGTTCACATGTGTATTTTGATTTTTTCCGTGATATTTTTTGTAACTACTTTTCCGATGCTCACCTCTGGAAGTGTTAAGGGATAGGTGTATTTTTATAGAATCCATCATAAGCTCAATACAGCATTTATTCAGGGATTTAAAGGGATAATCTGTGTCCTGACTCCGACTGCACAACATATAGGTACATATGTATTTTAAGAGATCAAATTAATATATATAGTTCGATCTATTTAACTGGTTCTTCTGAAATATATTTGATATGAATAAATGTAGATTATACATTTATCTAAACACGTTTCTCAATCTTATAATGCAGCTAGTAGTTGACTTCCTAGAATCTTCTGGAATTATTATATATATGGTTCTATTATTAAATGGTGTATGTGCTTATATTTATTTACCTACATATTTTGTGATTTACCATTAAAAAGAACTTATGATGTTTCAGAAAGCCAGCTCGTTGATTTTGTTCAGATTTTTTTAAATCTGAAAATTATAATTACAGTTTTTATTAGACGCTAATGTTGCTGATATAATTTTTAAACGTAAAACTATTTAACGTACTAATAATTAAGAAGTATCTTTAATTTATATACAAATGTTTCTCCTGTCATTTGTTAATTATATGGATTAATTTTATTGACCTATGTACAACTTGGTACTAAATTTATTATACTAGTACTGATTTAGTTAAGCTAAACCAAAAATAATAAAATTTATTTCATAATACATATTATTAATTTTCTTTTTGACTATGTTACGCAATAATAAAAGTAGATTAAGTTGATGTAATGGAAACCTACTTAGTTATGTACTTAATATACTAATCGTTAAGTTAACAGTATTGGTAACATGCAATATAATATGCTGGTACAGTTATAATGAAAAGTGCACAATGATTGCCGTTGATAATATATTTTTACATTTTGAAATATTCAATACGCTTAAGTTAACTAATCAAGTAACTTGTGTTACGACTATTCATACACTACCTAGTAACAACTGTAAAATGTTACCATAGAATTTCATAGGTCTATAGATGTCTTGGATGTTATTACATCATTCCTGTCGTAGGTATATTTACCAAAAATATTTGTTGAAAATTTGAACTGCTCATCAGGCAAACTAGTCTTAAGGTTAATTAAATGGGATTTTCAAATAATATTCTGGTAATAATTGCACCGCATTTTTCAATATGACGCCAACCACGTTTCCTGTTAGTGCCAAAGTAAATAAAGTTAAGGTTTTATAAAATGTTTATCTATAGTTATTTACCTAAAACGGTTAATCTGTGTAGAGCCTAATATTGCTGATTAAAGAGATCTTTCGAAACTTACAGGCTCGCCTATTACAAAAATGGTAGTAGTTTACAAATCCTACTTCAACTTCGTGACTAAAATCAAACCATTTTAGAGTTTGTGGCATTAGCATTTTTTACTTTATATTTGTTATCGTTATTTCTACAATTTGATATATTTCAAAGGCGATGCACCTTTAAATGAAGATGATCCTGAATGTTTCGAATGTTCTCTTGTATAGTTACTTGTTTCTGATCTATTTTATTTATTCATCGCGGAATTGAATAATTTATAGACGTCTGTTAGGATCGTTTGAACTAATATTGTTAGGCAAATGTTTTCCTATCGCTATGTAAAGTGCCTAGTATAAATAGAACCTACAGGTTTGTAATGTTTCATAGTACGATTTAAGGGTTAGATTTCATAGCATTTATAGAACTTAATATTATACTGTCACGGGTGTTTTACCGATTGGTACTTATATTGTACATTGATGTAATTTTCTGAGAAATATATAAAATAAATATCAGTTATTAAAATAAGTGCCAATAGTGAACCAAGTAATTTTGATATACATAATATTCAAAGTCGCCTGTATGTTGACTTAACATCATAGATCATGCAATTAAATACGTTTCTGTAATATTTTGTACTTACGAAAGCAATTTTAATGTTTCTGTATTCTATTTAAGAGTCCATTGAATTTGGTGGTAGTTTTAATGCTGTAACTTGGTTTGAAATAGTCAAAACTGTATTTTTGTAACGGCCGAATGTGAACGTCGATTGTGCCGTACTAAAGCTTAATTACAAATAGGAAATGCTCATGGTTATATTGGATTAAGGATGTTGGTACGAGTGGGTTATGTGGGTCAGTCACGTAACTGTGCCAAATAATGTGTGTTCCATTGGATATGTATGTCGTTTTAGTATTATAGTATAGTTTTATATGTGCCAACGACAGGACTACTGTGCCATTCAAGGTAATATGTTAAATGTAACGTATATACAGGTTAATATATAACCCTTTTATATAGTGTAACTAGCTGAACAGAACGGTTGTCACAGAGTACAGTGTAAAACTAAAATACGGGCCGCGTATGAATCGATGCATTTTGTACAAAAACATTTACCCGAGTGGCGATGTGAAGCATGTATTAATTTCTACCAATTAGGTAGTTAATGGATTTTTTAATAAATAACATAACAATATTTTTATGTGTTTTATTTATCAAATAATTTGTACAGTTAAATCTAACAATTTAAACTTAATATTAATAATAACAATGTAGCGGATACGGTATTCTAGGTTCAGTTCATTGAATAGCAAATACCAATTCTGTATGTCGCTATATCAATTTTCAACAATACTTACTGCAATTCAGTTGGTATTTGAGTTTTATCAGTAAACAAAATTTATTGTATCATTATACATCTATGATTAAATCTACAATTAAAGGGGTGTTCAGTCTAGTTCAGTCGACCTCTAGTTTTCTGAAGTTGCCGGTGAGTCCTCGCATGGCGTCGCCTACGGCGTCGGCGCTCGCGCACGTGTTGGCCCCGGCGCGTAAGGCGGAGATGGCGCCCTCTCGCGCCGCTTCACTGTACATCTCGAGGCGCACCGCCATTTTGTCGTTCATAAGTAGTGTGTCACGTTTGTTTGCCAGCTCGACTTTCCATAGTTCTGGGAAATAACATTGAGTACTTAGTAAGATAAAAATAACACGTTTATAGTGTACCTGGCCAAGCAAAAGTATATAGGTACTGATTTATATAATTGTATTTTATGTAAATGTCGTCTTAAATCCTTCATAATTTGGATGCTTATAAATATAATCATTATCGTAACCGGCCTGCACGGAACAGGCCTTGCTACATAGCCATGGTTCTGATAATATGAAAATTAAACAAATGAAAGTGTAGTTTTCACAAAAGTATTTTTAGGTCAGATACGTTAATCATGGCCTAGGCCAGGTCCTATTTAAGCAGATGCAATTTTCGTTGGTGCCCTTGGTGTTCATAAAATTAAAGTTACAAAATCCATTTTTGATGTTAAATTTTCGTAAACAATGTCATCCAAAGGAATAATACCAATCATCTCCTTCATGGGCATGACGCCGCCGTACTCTTGTGGCAGTAGTTTCTTGTCGATTTCCACGTCCTCTGGTGAACTGTACAGTCGCACTCGTTTCCTGATTTTCTCTGAGATGAGCGCCATGCCGAAGTCCAGAGCGAACTTCACTGTTGCGTGGACGTTCACTCCGTAGATTTCTTTGTGTCTCATTGGGAGAGTTCGCTAGAACAAAGTTGTAAAACCATGAAAAAAACCTGTGCTACTTTTTTAACCCCGTCTTCCGTTAGTCTAACTAGCTAATGGTTTTGTATTTTAAACTGACTTAATGTATCTAAAAATAAGTCATAAGAATAGTTACCTATTTCTCGCTGCAAAAAGAAAACAATAGTAAAAATCGTGTGTCTTAAGTTTGGTTATTAGTCCGGTCGATCCAACTAGGGCAACTTTTAAGTAGCAAATGTTCGGCTGGTAAAAATCAACGAACTTTGGAACTAAAGTTTTTCGTTTAAAGTCTAAAGTTCAGATGTATTTGGTCACCGTACAAGGCATTCGGATTAAGTTCATAGTTTCGCCCACAGACATCCGAATATACAATTAGACTGGACAAGCCGCCAAGTTTATAGGCAGTCCCAGTGTCGCAATTTCTTTTCGGTTCTTATCTGTGAAAAGTTATTATATTTCTTGGTAAATTTACTGATTCATTGCGATGATGGTATGTTACAATTGCACAGGATGGCATTTTGGAAAAAACGTAATTTCTTCTAATATTCGTGCGTCTTGACTCGTCTCACAGAGCGTAAACTGGCAGCCAGTGTATGCTCGTTGAGCTTACATTTGTCGCACTTAAAAACGCGGCTTGCCCCATCTCCTGTATTGGGAAATCTGTGGTTTCGCCTAAGGCAATGAATGAGTTAAGCCGTCTGTCCCGGCTGCAATCTTAGGTTAGTAGCCATTAACACCCACCAATCCGCATTGAGCCCGCGCGGTGGGTTACGGCCACAGATTTCCCAATACAGGAGATGGGGCAAGCCGCGTTTAAAGTGCGACAAATGTAAGCTCAACGAGCATACACTGGCTGCCAGTTTACGCTCTGTGAGACGAGTCAAGACGCACGAATATTAGAGGAAATTACCGTTTTTTTTCCAAAATGCCATACTGTGCAATTGTAACATGCCATCATCGCAATGAATAGTAAATTTACCAAGAAATATAATAACTTTTCACAGGTAAGAACCGAAAAGAAATTGCGACACTGGGACTACCTATAAACTTGGCGGTTTGTCCAGTCTAATTGTATATTCGGATGTCTGTGGTTACGGCCCAATTTCCCTAAAGCTTTGCTGCTCGGCAAGTCATGGCCCTGCAGTGGGCTGTAATAGGCTAATAATGATGATGTTGCACCTTCATATAATAATATTAATAAATGTATTGAAAAAGAGAACCCTTTAAGAACTACATATTAGTTTTAATTTAAGACGACCTATGTGTTGTAATGGTAGAGACGTCGGCTACTACATCAAGAGTTCCAGGTTCGATCCCCGGGCAGTAAAAACATTTGCGTGCATGATCATGTCTGCTTAAAATGCGCTAGGAGTTTCTATGTATAATATGTGTGTGCTTCTCTCCGCCTATCGCAGTCCACTGCTTGAAATAGGTCTCACCATTTTGCGGCAGGTATCCCGGTCCTCTGCTTTTCTCGTCCAGCCTCCACCAGCGACTTTTTGTCGGTCCATCGGCTGTATGTGCTTACAAAAAAATAAGTGTGTTTATCAGTTGTTTAGTACCCTAACTACAGGATTCTCGCTTAATAGGGGGTTAGATGGCGCTGTGTGTATAAGTATGTATGTATTTGTATAATAACAATACCTCTCCATTTTTCACAATCCGGACGGCCTCTTTCGGTGTGAAGAGTGTGAGGTGAGGGAAACTGACCCCGCTACCGTCAGCGTAGTGCACTAGTCCTCGGACCTGGTTCTCCTCGTCTTCGAGCAGGGTCTCGTAGCAGATGCCCATGACGCGGCACATGTCCTGGTTGGTGTATTTGTAGGGATCGAACACGCCTGTGGAGGAAGAGGTCTTAGGTTCCTGCTAGAAATTAGTGTATGTAAAAAATATTTTTATTTATTATTTTGTAAACAGTAATTCTATTGGAATTTAAAACATTAAACAAAAATTAAAATTGGAACTTGGCTGTTCGTTAACTAGATGAGTAAAAAGAAAAGTTTACTTTAAAATTTATATAGTCATATAACATCAAATGATTTTAAATGATTTTTCGACACGTACAAAAAAGGTTGAGATAATTGGATATCTAAGTGTTAATAAAAAGCACAGTGTTGTATTTCGAGAGGTGCTCGGGTTAGTTGGCAACAGTTTTACTTAGGTATTTGGTGTGGCGGAATGAGTGAACGAAACATGGTGTGATATACTTGATTGAATATTAACGTAATATACAAAAAATAAATAAAATACAATATGGATACATACTTACAATCTCTTGTTAGCAATGATGACGTCAGTCCTGATGACGCTTTGAAACAAGGGCGTTTCCATTTTTTACATACTATCTAATAGTGTACCTAACTATAATATTGTTCGTACTATAAATTTAGTCACATTGTTTTCCCCCCGAGTATTAATATATTTTTTAATTTAAATATCGGTTAACTAATATATACTTGATTCTTTTAAAATTAAGGTCTTCATTTTAGATATATGTACATCAAGGAAAAGTAATGCCTTCTTTGTGTATATCATTAAAATACCCGTAATGGAGTAGCCCTTGAAAATTTGCTTTAAGCCATAAATACTGAATACATACCTGTCGTAAAATACATACTGAATATTATAAGAGTTTAAATACATATTGTATAATGGTTAAGCATGAACGCTACTGGTAACCGATGAACAGAGTCATATCTACCGGGCCTGTAAATCACAACGCGACGGCCGCCGGCGTCCTTGAACGGACTCACAAATATGTACCTGAAATACATTAAATATATGAAACAAAATAACAGATAGCATACCATTTAATACGATACCCTCCGAATATGGGTACAAAGAATTTGGACCAAATTCGTATTGTAGTAGCTCACATTTTAATACATGTTGGGTTTAAAAATTAGGCACCAATGTTTTGGTACTGCACATATTTTTAGTTAACTTAATATATGCGTTTTGTAAGTATAGGGCATGTTAAGACATTTCCGAATTACAGAAATGATAATAGGTAAATAACTTATTGTAACAAACCATAAAAGCAATATATGGTTCTTCGAATTATGTTCTTTTTCAATTATGTAAATGAATACACTTTAAATAGTCGTAGTTAAATTTCTTTCTCTCTTCAAACTGTTGCGGTCCACTGCTGGACATAGGTCTTCCCCATTTTGCGCCAGATATCCCTGTCTTCCGCTTTCCCCATCCAGCCTCCACCAGCGACCTTTCGCGACTCGTCGGTCCCTGCGGCCCGATGGACTAACTTTTTTTTTTCAAACTTACTTCTGCTATTGGCTGCAGATGGCCTCTACAGCTTCACCGGGCATTGGCGAGCGCAGATGGCTCTCAAAAGGCCCGAGGGCGTTCAACGCTACGCTTGCCAAGACGCAGTCTCCACTCCAGAATTCGTCTGCTCCATTCCTTTAGAACAACATCTGTTCTTTAGAACCTTACCCCAAGTCGATGAGCTCCATCATGACTGGTAGTTTGTAGTCTAGCTGATTGAAGGCGATGCCCCAAGATTGGCGCAGCAGTATGTATCTCTCGATAGCTTCTTGCGCCATGGGTACGCTGAATTTCTTTGCACGGAGGAACCGAAGGAAGAAGCTGGAGTCTGGAATCAGGAATTATTATTATCATTAGCAGGTATAGATGTTAATATGCAGTAGTAAATATAAGACAAGATTTTTGCTTAAAAAGCAATTGGCATTTTTTTATGAATTTTGCTCTATTATACTCTTACTTTATGAAATACTTAATAAAACTATATAAGAATCACCTAAACGCAAATATTCATAAAATATTTTAGAAGTAAAGAATAACAAAAATTATAAAAAATTAAAAAGTGTTTCCATTTTAGGTCCTTAAAGAACACTTATTATTGTCAAATGAATTCGGAATGTAGTCTTTATATTTAACTATGCCAAATCTTTTGGTTTTTTGAATGTCGGCTACAACACCAAAGGTTCCGGTTCGATCCCAAGGCAGTACAAAAAAAAACAGTACAAAAAGTATATAAGTATATTTATCCATTGTTAAGTAACCATATGATAGGCTAATGCTTAGTTTGGGACTAGATTTTTTCGAAGTGTCTACTGCTGTTGGCCGCAATAGTGCTGTGTGAATGTCAGTGGACAATTATTTACTTATTCAGACAATACATTTATTTCCTTACCCATTCTCACGGCCATAAACTTAGGGTTCTGTTCCATCCAGCTCCTTAGAGCTGCGAGCGCCTGTGACCTGGAGTTGTGACTCTCGCGGAGCTCTGCGCCGGCCAGAGCCTGCGTCTCAGCTGACAGCGGGCAAACATACTCCTCGGCGGCTGTCAGGTAGCGTTTTGAGAGACGACGAGACATGACTTTTGATCTGGAAAGAATACATTTGAATAGGTGAGCATAAATAATAGTTCTGGAAATAATAGTAAAATTGCCGGGTGTAAGAGATCTAACATCTGTTGTCTCTTGAGACGGGACGGTGCGGCATGGAAAACTGTCTATCTGTTATTAGTCTCTTGCAATGTTGTTCTTTCGTGGTCTGATTGTAAGTGATACGCAACAGGTGAGCGTCCTGATAGACGTACACTTTGTAACGTAAAAAGAATAAGTTTAGAATGAATTATTATTTAAAACCATTGTTTTGATTTCGGAAAATTTATTTTTAAGAGGACGTTATGGTAAATTAATAAGGTAGTTTGACGTAGGATGTTCTACGGCCCGATGGACCGACGACTTGCAAAAGACCGCCAGTCTGGTAGGGACTGGATACTTAGATAATATTAAATTATTTATCAACGACTACGAGTCTATAATATAAGCTCACGAAAATGTTTTGTATCACTGTTTTTTTCGCCTTGTATTCTATAATAAAAGTATGTATAACTATTTACTCGTAAATAAATAACATCCAAATGGACCATCTAATTCATGTTTTTTTTTGCATTGCGTAAAAAAGCACATATTCGAGGTCAAGATTAGAACAAACGCCTATTTTTGTACCTTCTTTTGGTTTAAATTCAAATATTTTTATCACTGCTATATTGTAAATTTAAATTAGTAGGTACCTACACAAGTGTTTGTAATAGCAATTTTACTAATAAGTAAAATTTAGATTTAGGTATCACTCTTAACTAGCATTTGAAATGTTTCAAATTATCCGTTGAATTCTGTTGAATTACACAAAATATTTGTAGTAGGTTAGATACAAATCTCCGTCCTTTGTTGTAGACAGGGACAACATATGTAAGTTTGTATGTCATGTTTAACATACACGACATCCGTCAACTTGCAGGCTGTTGCTCAATGCACTTGCAAAATATTGCCGTTTGCATCTCTGACGAAGCAATAATATAGCTTAACTACGCATCTGAATAGTTGTCAATAATGAATAGATGAATAGTTATGTATATTTAGGCTGAATTTACAAATATAATCAGAAAAATGAATTGAAAAAAATTTAATTTGAATTCAAGAAATGATGAATAGAAAGAAATGAAATAACAACACAGACGACTCATGCCCATACATAGTACTTAGACGGTATCCTGTAGATAAATTAATAATCTATTTCCATATTTTGTTTTCTCAATGATAGTCAAAGCGTTTGTGAAAATTCACACATCATGAAATCAGAATAGTAAGTTGTTAACGTCTTTTTCTGAATTAAGGAAAAAAAAATCTCGTACACGGAAAATATGTAAAGGCAATTATGGCAAAATAACTTAGCTCTATTTGTGAATTAAGGAAAAAACTTGTACACGGAAAAAAATCAATACCAGCAATAATGTACCAGTTGGTGTGTTTTGAAATCGATTGGTACATGAAATATCTGTTTCGTTATGACCTTTCCCGAGTCATTGGCGCAATCTCATCGTTATAATAACCGATGATCGGGTTCCATACAGGCTCTCGTAACGTTGAGCAACGAATCTACGGGCTGGAGCTTGGGCAATCATATACATTTTGTGTCACGTTATGTAACATTTTGTATTCGGAACGAGATTACAAAGAGGTATTGTTATATCCAATTGGTATTACAATAATTGTCGCGGCGGCCGGCGTGAAAACGTTTTATGTAAGCGGCCAGCCGCTATTAGATTGTTTGTAAAATATTTCAGGTTATGTGGAAAAACTGTTGTTTTGAGACGAGCTTTGTATATATGGTCTACTTTTCGTAACTGTGATACTCAAAAATTCCAGTTCAAACAATACATGTCGAGTAATTCGAGTAATATTGTGTATATTTTGTTAATATAGGTATATCTATTAATATCTAGTAAATAATTGGAGACTTTTAATAAGTGCAGGCATTTTGAATTTTTAAAATAGTATTTATTATTATTAATTATAAAGCATATCTCTATCCACGCTTGTTAACAAGTACCTATTTTATTTATCACAAAGAAAATATTTATCAACTTATTTTTTTTTACTATAACATTAAAAAATACAAATATATGGGTTATTTTAAATATTACTGTTATTTTAAAGGTTAACACATAGATACTTATAATACATTTATTATGCTCTTCTTATACGCGCACTGTCTTCAAACGTGTATATCTCATATTTTATTAGTGAACGTATCATGGCAAGCGTAGGCTGGGTTATGTGACGCAATTGGCCCCACCGTCTCCATTTTATAGGGCACTGGGCTATGAAAACGCATCCATTGGTGACGTATTACTTGTTTCCAAAACGGCGGATAAAAAGCTTTTATGGACTGCAGTAGTATTGTAACAAAAACATTTATGTAGTATATATTAAGTTTACTGTACTAAAAGCTCAGAGGCAATAATATTTTCTTATATAATAATAATTTATAAATTCTCCGAGACTTGCTGGTAGTACCTAATCAATTAATTAATTTTAATTGCTTCACCATTAAAATTAATTAATTTTTTATAAAAAATGTTTTCTATGAATTAGAGGCAATCATTGGTTGTACTCGTTATTTGCTAAGGTACTTGAATGAGACTTGAATTATATTAGTATTTTTTATAGAACAGGAGGCAAACCAGCATACGGTTCATGTGATGGTAAGGGCCGGCATTAGGTATTATAAACACAGGGATTACAAAGAAAAACTCATAATATTTATAGTATTTCTGCGGAGAGCTAACTACCTAATGCATTAGTAAATAAAAGAAAAGGATGGACTTGACATATTCAACAACACAAGTGTCTTACGCTTGACACTGTTCTCTACCGGAGTTGAAAGTATTAGTTCGCTTGTTAAATGCTTCTATTAGACTTTATTCTTAGAAAAGGGACGAAATAAATAACAAATTAAACAACTAATACATAAATAATAAATCTCTGCCTAGGGACGCGACAAGAAGCTCAACGAAAGCTAACCATTTGACTGCCAGGATTTCGTTCATAAGGCGTCTCTGTTTAATTAAAGCTGTCTGAAAAAATAACACTGGTCTCAGTGGTAGTACGACATATTTAATCGAAAATGTATTCGTTGATTTCCTTGTAAACGCTTTCGGTGTAAAACATAATTAATTTACATCAAACGAAATGAGTACAACCAAAGTTCAAGTTAAGTAAGTTTTGCGAGAAAAATATTAT
>PQWD01004369.1:89051-167737 GCA_019425675.1 Leucinodes orbonalis
TCATTTATGGTCTCAATTAATGAGTCAAGACTCGGTAAAATGATGGCATGAGCTCTACATTTATTTTAGTGTCAGTTTTTGTACTAAAACTAATATATACTTCTCAGTGTGTGGTCTTGCACATAATGTTCCAGTTACAAAATCTTCGTGATAAATTATTGTAAAGTTACGTGTAGGTAAATGTAAAAACTCTGTTCCAATTATATGAAAAGTTTAAAAGAGTGACCATTGAGTTTCTTGCCGGCTTGTCTCGAAGATCCTACCGAACCGGTGGTAGAGTTATAAAAATATATTAATAATATTTGACGATACAAAAGTATCTATAAAATCTTAATTTGAATGAAGATACTTTCCATGATTGTAAATATCTATTAATGTTCCTCTGTGGAGTAGATACAGGCATTCGCGCATAGCATTTCGTTAGGGCCGAAATTTTTACTTTCTAATTGCACGCGTGCTTTTATGGATATATGAGCGGGTTCAAAAAATATGAATCAATCAAACTAAACCACACCAAAACATATTCCTCAATAATGTTATTTTCAAGGTTGTTGTAAAAAAAGCGAACATTATAAAAAAAATATATTCAATAAATTGGCCATGCCGGATTACCTGGGGTCCACTGTAATGTATATTTACGATTACCATACTCTAAGATAGTAGTCGGGACCTACGGCTGAAAATTCCCTCCGAAGCAAGGAGTCGTCTTGCCTTTATAACAATTAATAGAAGTGTTCTGTCCTTATCGAGGTGGCAAAAAAATCTAAACAAATGCATGAAGTGAAAGAACTGACGACCCCCGGATCATACAGCGATCAAACTCTACCATTTTACTACGATTTAGTGCCATATTTCTATCAATAAGAACTTAATTAGTTTTTGAATATTTTCTTTATACTAAGTGTAATATTATTCGATACATTGTTCTTGACCGCAATCTTTCTCGGGGTCAAGATGCGGTTGACGACTTTTTTCAGGAACTGGTTGATGTTGGTTACAAGGAAAATAAATAAATATATATATATGAGGGATAGTCAATATGGAAGTTTAATAATTACTATTTTATTAACCTTACTACCTACACCAATATGTTTATGTGATGCACACATATGTTTGTACTGACTACTACCGGAGATCGAATCCGGAGCCTTTGGTGTAGTAGCCGATGTTTCAACTATTACACCAATCGGATCGTGTATGTGTATTAGGGTGGAGCGATTTTATTTTTTTTGAATTTTTGCTTCGGCATACCTGTATAAAGTTGCTATTTTAGGTCATTACTAAATACGAGAAAGCTCAGTTTGTTTACGTTAAGTTTAGAGGTGCCCCCATCATCGTAAAGTTTTGAAAATTTGCGCAAATTCCATAAAATCGCAAACGTTGTATAAACCCGGAATTATATTCTTAGCGATGCTTTATTAGTGTAAAACTAAACAAGATTGAACTTGAAACGTGTTTGTTCTGATCGGTAGGTAACGAGGTGCGGGGAAGGGGTATTTTTTATTTCACTCCCTCACATCAAAGAAATGGCATTAGTCAACTCGCGCGCGTACACGAGTTCACTTGTTTGTCGTGCACTTAGGTACTTGACACATCGAATCTGACGGCTGGGAACAAATACATATATTGTAAGTAATATTTTTCACATTCAAAACTTGCAGTTTCGGTTATAACCGTAGTACTATTAAAAGTATTCTTTGTCTTAATTACAGAAATATGTCGCAAGTTAAAACACGACAAATGTCAAGCTGTCCTGTCTTTGGTTTGCCAGAAAAGTTACCTGTTTCTCAGTTACCAACTTACAACGACATTATGAAATATTATTTATTTATCAAACATAAATTGAAGCCTGATATAACACAAAAGAGCCAACAGTTCATGAAATATCTGAAAGGCTGTCTCAAGAAGTTTTAGAAATATGGCAAAAATCGTCGCTGCCAACTGTAAGTTTCAAAAGAATCCTACAATGGATTCGCGTTTATCATGACAAATACAGATGCTTAATGAAACCATATCGAAGCCGTCAAACGAACATTAAATATATAATATGAGACTTTCATAGTTTGTTTGATATTTGTAGCTGCAAATGCAAAGTTATATCGGATTGTAACTGTCCTAAAGAATGTCGCATTCCCAAGGAGGAAGTTGATTTTTTTATTGGATCATAGAACGACCAGAAAAATGATGATAGGCGGTGCCGATGAGGCTACAACGGCAAAAATAAGAAAAAACAGACAAGTGGTGAATACTGGTTTCAAAGGTGGTGTTATCCGCCTGATGGAAGAAGAACTAAATAGACCATTACAGTGGTTTATTTGCCAACTGCATTCAATGAATTACCTTTACGACACTTGCTGTTACATTTAGATGGCAAAACTACAGGGCCTAAATGATTTTCAGGCACCATCGGAACTCAATTATAAAATTGTCATACAAAGCCGATAGTCAAATTTAACGTTATACCAACAATATTACCTGAAATTTCAAAGACAGATCTGAGTACTGAGCAAAAATATCTTTATCTTAAAAATATCTTTTATATGCACATGTACCTATTGAAAAAACACTAAATAAACGTTTTATTATTATTATTATTATTATTATGATGTGATGACTGCTATTAGTACTGGTGTATTTCCTTCTGATTTAGCTAATATGGAACCTGGACTTGTTAATTTCCAGGTGGCTAACAACAGCCAATCGAATTCTAAGATTGTATGCTACTAAAACTGACCCAGAAGAAAGTTAATAGAATTAGTCACTTACGTTATGAGGGTTTATGGACCCATGTGGTTTACGATAAATGCAATTCTTCGTGCGTTAACGGAGCCAAGCACCTATGGCAAACCATTAGTCTTAGTCGTTATTTGGATGCCAATTTGAAGAGAATCATTGACAAGGTAATCCAGCAAATGGGTATTTCAGGCATCCAGAAAATCTTCTTGCTATGCTTGGCGATGACAGAGAGGTTATAAGTGATCTTGCATGCCATAGAATTATCAAAGCAAAATCAGAGAATGTTCAAGGACTTCGGATGTTTAAGGTTCCTACATTTAATTTTGACGCCAAAGATTATACTGATATTATTACGTGGCGAGATTGCGAGATAACGGAACCACCTCTTACTTTAAATATGTCTGATAAAACTTGAAAGATGTGGTCAAGAACGGTCTCAGCATGTGTCAGATTATTGATTTTCCATGTCACATCAAGCAGTAGAGCGCTGCATCAAGTTGGTGACAGAAGCATCAAATGCAGTTTGTGGAGATAATAAAAGAGACGGTTTCATTAGAGCGAGACTGCTTTCGCGTAAACGAATGCCTACTTTTAATACGAAAAAACAGTTTGATATTTAAGTTTGCTTCTTTAATGTTTAATTTTCGCAATAAATAGAAAAACTGGATTTTTTTATTTTTTTTTTTTTCATCTCCTCTGGGGCACCTCAAAATATTGCGACTGGTAAGTCAATTTTGTACACTTGTTTTGAATATTATAAGACAACTTTTCATCCCTATTCCGTTGAGATAAAACGATTTTTTTTTTGCTCCATACATTTTCGCTCCCCTAATGTGTATATTTGGAAAAGATATTATTTTTTTTTGTATTTGATAATTATTGGAATAATTGCTTGGGAATTTCTATGAAGTGCTTAAGCACTAAAGGAAACTAGGATATTTTTTTAGTTGGTAATTTTCTATTTTACTAACTTTATATATTTAATTTTATTATTTGACGACCCATTTGGTGTTGCGGTTGAGAGGTCGGCCGCAACACCAAGGGTTCCGGGTTCGATTCCCGGGCAGTACAAACATTTGTGTGCATGAATGTCTGTTGTAAATGGTCTGGGTTTTCTATGTATAATATGTATGTATTACAAAAAAATGTATATATGTATGTTTATCCGTTGTTTAGTACCCATAATACAGGCTTAACGCTTAACTTGGGGCTAGAGGGCGCCGTGTGAATGTCAGTGGATATTTATTTATTTATATTTTTCCAAAGGTCCATTTGCGATGTGCTTACACCTAGTTTAGGTGCTCTTGTAGCAATGCTACATAGCAAATGTTTGCAATTGATAATTCTGGAATTGCAGAAACACGTAATGTAACGACTTCAATCAAGATCTAGACCGACAAATTAAAAATCTTACTGCTTTGGCTCAAACTAGGCATGAAAAATGATTTTATGATATAATCTAATAATGATAACTTGTAAATATTTGCAAAGCCGCAATATTAATTTTTAGGTCGCTGGTGGAAGCTGAATGAGAAAAGCGAAGGACCGGGATGTCTGGCGCAAAATGGCGGAGACCTATGTCCAGCAGTGGACTGCAATAGAGAAGAAGAATATTTCGAACATTTTAGGTACATCACACCTGCCACTGCCATAATTGTACTTGGGTATAATGTTTTTTTAAATGAGAATATGTAATGTAATGCCATGTTTTATAGGTATCTTTCAAATATTTTCCCATTTTACTTGTCTCTACAATTTTGTCGTCAATGAAAATGAATTATTTGTCTAATTGACAAAGAATGAGTTGAAATTAGAAAACTTTAGTAAAATTATATGCAATTCACTTTAGAAACAATTTTAGATAACATACAATCGCACAGCAATGACTTTCGCTTTAGCTTTGAAAAAAAAAATTAGTTTCTTTATTTAAGTAAGTAAAACTGTCATTTACGATCTGGCTCTACACGTGCACGTAAAAGAAAACACTCACTTGTCAAAAGTTCCCGCCAAAACTTAGGAGGTTAAGTTTGAAAATTTACAAAGTCACTATTCACAGACTTGCGCTGTTCACCGCGCCTTAGACCACACTGATCACTCCGCGTCTGAGACACGTTCTTTTGCTGACACACTGTGGTAATCGCGTTCTGCCACCGTGCCTTTAGTTGTCTCGATACGCTATGATTTTTAGTGCAAGAGTCAGGGGTCGTCAACATTTTTATTGGTTAGAAAACATAATTTTGGTAACGTGATTTCCTGTTATTTGGAACTGTAAACATACATATGATTAGATTAAATATGTAAATTATAAAAATAAATAATTATTGGAAATAATTATCTTGAGATCTTAGGATATGATAACTTACGATAGTTATTAAACAATCCTTGAGTGGCATTACTTTAACTTTGTCACAATGATGTAAAAAAGTATGGATTCGTAATATGCTCACAAAACAATCGAAAAAAGTGTCCCGAACGCAGTGACAGCACATACACATTTCGAATTTCGAACACATTTACCTAAACAAAAGAGTACAAACTTTACTCTCTTCGGCGGTTCGTTTTTAAGGCACGGATGGCGTATCTACCTTTATATATACAGAATACCATTGCTTTGTCACCATTAAATCGGTTAGAAAAGCATATTTTTACTATGTTAACAAAATTATGACAGTTATATTAAAACTAAAATGTTGGCGACTCCTGATTTGTTTACACTTGTATTATGTAACGGAATTGTAATAGTACATACAGATGATTAAGGTCGAACGTATTTTTGGCCAGAATTGATGGCAATTTCAACGGTTTGTAAGAAATAACCACAATATTTCGTTCTCGTTGGTGCGTAAAAATACTACAATGGGAATAATGACACACGAATTGGGGGTAGTTCCCACTCGTCACCCCTAGCTTTGTCCTCCCGGTGACAAGTGGGATTATTTTTTAAATCCCACTTGTCACCCCTTTTGTGAATGTTTGTAGAACATTTTGTCATATTTTATTTTATTAAGTTGAATGAATTCGGTATAATTGAAACGATCATACAAAATGAAGTTAAACGAATTTGTCATCAGAGCTCCTGGCTCAATGATAATTATTTTTTTGATACTATCTTTAGTACCATATAGACCATATAATGTTTAAGACTATTTGGCAGTAGTGAGGCGAAACTCGTCTTTTGCTAAATAGCATACTTGCGTATATGACATGTCAAAGCTCTTCCCTATAACAATAGGGAAGTGCTTTTCTCATCCAGCCTGTACCAGTACCTTTCAAGTCTATCAGGCCGGAGTGTGTCCTACTCATGTTTGAGTATTACTAGCCCTTCAAAGTTATTTGTGTCACATAACAACACACCATAACCGCCGTTATTTCAAGTGAGAGGCGTAATTTTGTTTTGTGATTTGTCATGTTTAAAGTTGTATCACCAACTCGAGTGATGCCACACTCATTATACTGACACCGTGTATTTTGCTGCAATCTGATGGGGCAATTTCATAGTTTCCCCTTAAAATTTGTGTGTACGGACGCATAATTCGTATATTTATAGGGTTCAAATGTAAAATTTGAGGTAAAAAAGTAATATGTAATAAAAAAGGCTAAACTATCAAAAGATTCTTGAAAAAAAATTATCCAATAATATAAAGACAAATGGATAAATAACCAAATTATCCTATATGTCCATTGCTGAACGGTCTACGTTAATGACTCCCACGCGGATCGACATCCATCGGCCACTAGCCACCCTAATGACCTAGTCATCAGTCCATCTGTCTGCAAATCGACCTACTTTTCTTTTTACATGAACGCCACTCGGGAGCCTTAAAGCCCCGTTAGCCATCGGTTTTACGCACGATGATTCCTTCCCACTGCCATTTCCACTAACCCAGCGGGCACTCTTTCAATATTCAATACTTAATCAAGATGAAATACTCAAGCGCATCGTCATTGCTGTTTTCTACCTACCTCACAATTGGTTCCACTTGTTAATGAACTTAATTGCATATACAGTTGCAAATTCTCGTCAGTCGTATAACGTACATAATTTTTACGTAAGTTGCCCCAAGAGTTGATCTCGAGATAATTTCGCTTTAGTCAATTATACAGTTGCGCGATAACCCAACGCTTTGTTTTTCTAATTCCATTTTCAACTATGTTTTTTTGGCTTCAGTGCCAGGTATTACTTCGTAGAGTCAGCTCAGACACAATCTTTCCAGAACAAAGATGTAAAAAGTATAGATTCGTGATATGCTCACCAAACAATCGAAAAGTGTTCCGAATCCAGCGTCAGCACACACACACATATTTCGAATGAGCGTACATTTACCTAAACAAAAAACTACAAACTGAATTCTCTTCGGCGGTTCGTTTTTGAGGCACGGGTGGCGTATCTATCTTTATATATACAGAATATCATTGTTTCCGAACCTGTCCAGAGATATACACATCATGGATAACCATAACCATAGATTTAAATCACGTCACATCACAAAATTGATGCTCTTTTGTGGTGTATAAATTCCATGCCATTCCATAATTTATAAAATCACCGCCACATCGTCAAATTTCAATCGACCGACCCGAATCCAGTCCGCTTTTTTTGAATATTTGTAACACTGTTACAAGTTACCAATTTGTCTCAGGCGTTGATTCGAGACCTGCGCAAGACCTAAGTTTATGTAATATTATTCACGTTTATTTGAAGGATTGAGTACTATCGCTGCAATAACCTTACTTAAAAATATTAAGTTTAAACTTATAACTGGTAATGTATTTTGTGAAAACACGTCTGTTTTTGGTTTACGGATAATGTTTTTGCAACGGTTTGTTGTTTATTTATTTATTTCATTCATTTATTAAGCAACACACATGACATCATTTCGGTAATTCACGACCCATGTGGTGTAGAGGTTGAGACGTCGGCTACTACACCAAGGGTTCCGGGCTCGATCCCCGGGCAGTACAAACATTTGTGTGCGTGAACATATCAGTTTGTATTGATCTGGGTGTTTTATATGTGTGAATTTACAAAAAAAATTATATAAGTATGTTTATCCGTGAATTAGTACCCATACTACAGGCTTCACTTAACTTGGGCTGGATGGCGCTATGTCAATGTCAGCGATTATAATTTTTATTATTATTTATTTCAATTATGTCTTAAATAATAATTGGAAGATTACTAACAATGAATCAAATCTAAACCCATAGTTTATATTTTCCTAAATCAGTATCATCTCCTTATACGACTCCGCTTTAGTAGTCCATGCAAACCCAGTGCGGATTGTTGATTTCACGCACGACCTTTGAATCTCTTCGCAGGCGTGCGCAGGTTTACTCACGATGTTTTCTTTCACGGTAAGAGCGTCGGATAATGTACATATAATTTCGAAAATTCGGAAACACAATGGTACGTGGCGGAATCTGAATCTACATCCTCCAGATCGGAAGGCAACAGTTCACATCATTGAGTCGCCGACGAATGGAAGAAATAATATTTCTAGAACTGCTTAAGTCATTAGCGCAAGGATGTGATTACACAAATTCCATGGCAAAAATTCACACCGTGAAGATCGTAAGGTATTAATAAGCTAGATTTCATCACAATTATTATGTCATGCTGCTCGGTTGAGTCGACCTGCCTCGTATTTACTAAAACCAGCTTTGCGTTGACTGCCTAAAGTAACTTATCATAAAATACGCTACTTGATACAATTTTATCGGTTGTAAATATTTTGAAATAATTAAAAAGTTTTGTAATTGTTGGCTCAACTGTATGAATCTGCCTAAAGAGGTATTAACTTAATCGTCTTCTGTAACGGTCAAGTTGAAAAGGAGCATGCAGTTTTAAGAAACTTAAAATTTGATACGTTTTTTTACGAACATAAAAACGAAATCATATTTAAGTTGAAAGAAGAAAGACTACCATCACGAAACTCGTCACGAAACAATAAAAATACAAAAAGAGTATTCATTCAATTAAACTATGATTTTGTGTTGAAAGTATTTTTTTAATATAAGAATTACACATAGGACGATTTGTGATGATCATCATCAGCTCATTACACGTCCCCACCGAGGGGCACGAGCCTACCCGTATTGGGTGATTAGGCCTTAGTCGTCCACGCGGGCCCAGTGCGGGTTGGACGACTTCACGCACAACCTTTGAATCTCTTCGCAGGCGTGCGCAGGTTTCCTCACGATGTTTTTCTTTCACCGTAAGAGTGACGGATAACGTACATATATTTTTCGAAAATTCGAAAACACATTGTTACGTGGCGGGATTTAAACCTCAGCCCTCCCGGTAGGAGGGGACAGTCCACACCATTGAGCCACCGACGCTCTTTGTGATGATACGTCTATTTAATATTCATAATTACGTACGTACGCATGCACGTCTGTCTGTATTTTGACCCTTATATACATACTATACATATTCTGTGAGCAGCTTTTCTAGTAGCTTATGGTAAGTGAGTGTATCTACAACTCTATTCGTCTTCTGCGGTAGCTTTCGTAATAGCTCGAGTTTAATATCCGCATTTGAAGTACCTTGGCGTAATCCAATTACTGTCGTGCCTAAGCTCTGAGTTGATTTCATTCGACTGCTTTTATTTCAGGAAACGCTATTTCAGTACATTTGCGTATCCTATTATTTAAGGCACTAAAAGGCTAGAGTTACTATTATATATGGTCATTATCATGGAATGAATAAAACAGTTATTTATATTTATTAATTATTTATTGTACACTTGGCGGCCTTATTGCACGTGGCAATCTTTGCCAGGCAACCTTTGGATGGAGAATTTAGACAGTCATGCTGTACAGATTGAGACAGTACGCGACGGTCAATGAATACAATAATCTTTTCCAACTTTTTCTTAGATCGCAAACCATTGGAATGTTAGCCTGGCATTAATCAAGAGTAGAATTTAGAAAATATAATTTCAAAATGCTCAAACCAAACCTTGTAATTCCTCTTTTTGTTTACTTAAAAATAAAATCCCAAATTGTAAACTTTTTGGTTCAAGGCTGCAGCATTATTTACCTATCATTGGACGAGCGTAAAATCGCAAAGCTTCAACAGCACTGTCTGTTGATTTTACCATAAGCCGTGTATATTGTCACCTGTTATTCAGTAGTTGCATAAGGCGCTGAGTCAAGCGAGGAAACTCGCCGGGCCAAGGTTACCAACAAAGGGCGTTCACTTTACACAAGCTCCGCGCTTATGTGTAACGTAATATTTTATGGTAAACGCGTGCGCAACTTTCGACGTTTTCGGGCGAAATATATTCCTTTTTTGTAAGCAACAATAACGATTTAATAAACACTTTTGCAATGTATTTTTAGGAGGAATTTGAATTAACGGTAACGTTTTTCGCTGAAGTTTATTTTGCTTCGACAATTGATATTTGTGCATTTATTGCCTGCTAACTAAGCATAGTTTGATCTTCAAGGTTTCAATAGATTAGCAACCTGTGTGTTTCCTTCTCTTGAATAATCTTTCGTGCAAGTAAAGGAATTACTCAGTGGCTGATTGTCGGATGAGTGACTGTAAAACATTAGAGACCCTGCATGCTTCGGACGGCAGCCCTTGGTCTGGCTTCTGCCTGGTAGTCGTTAACACCAACCAATCAGCATTTACCCGCGTTGCCCACCCAGAGGCCCATCCTCCCCATAGCCTTTCTGTGGGAATACCTGTGCTCTATATACTCATTGATTCGAGTTGAACTCGAATTTTGCATAAGACGCTAGATTATAAAAAATCCTAGTTGTAGAAAATTATCGATATCTGCAATACCTTAAAAATATATTTTGTAACCAAAAACAAATACAAATGGATACTTTTATACTATTTATTCATGGTAAGTACGTAATCTAGGGACACGGTAGTGCCCTGCCAAGACGTTATTTTGTTTCGCTGCCTTTAACAATAAAATGAAGGGCAACGGCCATTAAAATAATCAGAAACCGTTCGTAGAATACATGTCTCCGGCCATACAGCATACTCCTTAGGCATTCTGGAACAACGAAATGGTGAAATTATGTTAATTTATTTTTCTTAGCAAATGATGAATCCCATAGTTGAACCCTCCGAAACAGATTATATGTTCGGTTCCTATTCGCGTATGACGGGCAGCTTCTCTCCCCAAACATACACTAGTTACTTACGTCCACTTTGGGACGCCCTTAGGCTCGTTGTGTAATTTTATAAAGCCATCTGCTCTTGCCACTTGCCCGGCGAAGCTGTAAATGCCATCTGCGTCCAACAGCTGCAGACATTGCGAAAAAAAACAATGATTAAATTTATCAATAATAATAAGCTATGAAACTTTGCCCACCGCGTCGGTTGGGCAGAATTTTCATTTATAATCACGTCGTTCGCTACACATCACATAGTAGTAGTGCTCGTGGTTTTGTACCCTTTAGCGTGGCGCCATTTAAACCTGCGCTCTCCAGATCGGAAGGCATTCAGTCCACACAAATGAGCCACCACGACCCTCTAAGCGAATCGTACTGTACCAACACATAAAACATTGCCTACCTATGCTGTAAAAAAAAGTCATCAGCAACACTGCCGGCTGCGCCGAGTCTCTCTCTCAGGCCTGAATATCTTGTACGCCTGCGTCAACACCATCACCAGCAGCATCACACCAATCGCTATGCACAGCACGTCACCAACGCAGAAGGTAGTGCCCAGGCCGCATACCCACGATGAGCAGCACTTCTCGCCGTCGAGATCGTTTCCCATAGCACTGCAACGTAAAAAACAATCAATAAATATATACTGAAATTTACACAGCGCCATTTTGTATCAATTTAAGCGAGAAGTTTGTAGTATGAAGTACTAGGCAACGAATAACAAATTCCTGATATCAAAGACTTTTTAACTGATTACCAATATCGAATGAGTTCAATTAAGGATAAATGTCATCAAAGGTAATTTGAGGAATAAGCTGTTGTATTTAGTCATAATTAATTTAATGATGAATTCTCACAATATGATGTTACTTGGGAACATGATGCCTTTTCAACTAAATTAAATAATATACCTTTAAATGCAATATTTTATGATACAAAAAATGATTGAAATCTGACATTTACTATAAAATCATTTACATAAAAGCTCGGATTAAAGTTTATTAAATTACGGTTTATTCGATTCTTCTAAGTCGAATGATTGAGTCCACTGATTGGAATACTGAAATTAGACAGGTGATTTAGTTTAGATGATCTTTGTTGATCAAGTCGTCATCTCAGTATCACTAATGAGACCCATCGTCAAACTTTACACCATAAAAGTATATACTACAGCCGATGTGAGAAATCCAAGCGTTCAAGGTCTCCCAATCTCACACATTCGCTCCATCCAGTCGTTTCGTCAAATCATTCGGCATATGCCGCAGATATTGCGGCAGAAACGTTTCCAATTGTTCACAGTGGTGATTAGTTTCTATGCATTACACAAGTCGAAGAACTGGCCAGCTTTATATTTAGTAATCGTTATGTAAGAGCCGTGGGCGGCCTAATCTTGACCTCTCAAAATTATCTCGGATGGCCGACATACATAATTTAACGTAATAAGCAAACGCGTTTTTTATATACAACTAGTTGTTGCTATTTGCTTTCACAGCTTGACCGTGCAAGTGGATGTCAGCTCTAAATCAATGAAATTGAGCTCTACTTTTGAAAGATGCCGTGTAGTGATGGCAGTAAACACGATTCCTGCGGGTGTTATTTAGATGCAGCTGGGAGAGTGAAATTTCCACTTAGCAGAATACGAGTAGCAGCAATATCGCGTTGACCATACACGTTTATATGTGCTGCTGTCTTCAAACTTCCAAGCGTGGATGTTTATGTAAAACATATAGAATACACTTCAATTAACTTGATAGACCAGACTTGGAGATGAGCTATATATAGTCTGTCAAGATAAGATACTTCTGAATCTAGTCATGTTAGTAACTAATATGTTTGGTGAAATAGGAAGATTTCAAAACAAATAAAGATAAACATGACGATCCAAATGTTTGTGACTTAAATTTTGACCGCTGAATGAAGCCCAATGTATATTTGTATTTTTCCGTGCATTAAATTGCATAGAGGAAGAGAAAAAAACTTAACTATTTTTCTTATTAAATATTACGCTACTTAAACTGTCAGAGCTGCTTACAATACCTAAAATATTCTCTCTTTTTATAGTAAACATTTATGAGCTTGCCCGACTTTACTGTTGGAATATTACAGCTATGTAAAAACCAATAGTATTATATAAATTTTGACTCGAAATGAGAACATTGTAAACCCCATTTTTTTTCAAAAGAGTAACTACACGAGTTTCTTGCCGGTATCTTCTCGGTAGATAACAACCTCCCGAACCGGTGGTAGATTCATTAAAAATAACTTCTTGACGATTCAAAAGTGTCATGAAATGATTTATTTGAATAAAACATTTTTGAGTTTGAGTTTGAATATATTTTTATTTTATACAATTAAGGGTTTGTAAGTGTTGTAGTGTCCAATGTGATGCAAGATGGATAACTAGGTCGCGCGATTGTGACTCAGTTTGCAATCACTGTCCAGATCTACGCACTGCAATCAAATGCCCACAAAAGAAGTTTCATCTACGTGGGAAGCTATATTGTAATACTTAACATTTTTATTTATTTCATAGCATAGACAAACAAGCCGACAGTTCTTTTATTTTATAAGTAAGGTGGTACGCGCAATGGAGCGAGCCATGCTTGGAGTCTCTCTTAGGGATAAGATCAGAAATGATTTAATCCGTAAGAGAACTAAAGTTACCGACATAGCCCGCCGGATCAGCAAGTTGAAGTGGCAGTGGGCTGGTCACGTATGTCGTAAAACCGATAGCCGTTGGAGCAGACGAGTTCTGGAGTGGAGACCGCGTCTTGGCAAGCGTAGCGTAGCCCTTCGGCCCGATGGACCGACGACTTGCGACAGGTCGCTGGTGGAAGATGGACGTGAAAAGCGGAGGACCGAGATATCTGGCGCAAAATGAGGGTCACCTATGTCTAGCAGTGGACTGCGATAGGTTGAAGAGAGAGTGAAGTAAGGTGGTAAGTGATACGCCTGACAATGACAGATGCTGTGTTGAAAAAAAAAGTATTAACAGTAAGTCATTATGTTCCGCCAACACTACATTGCGCCCATCACCCGAGACGACAGATGTAAGGTCTCTTCACCTAACATCTGTCGTCTCGGGTACCAAATTCACTAGCTACAGTGCCTTCATCCCGAAACGCAAAAGCGCATACTCCTGTTTTACGGAACGCGGTCTGGCACTGCGGTGGTAGATACCTAGACGACTCAGTATTTAGTCTACCATCTAGTTAACAACCGCGATATTTTTTATTTTTTTCCAACTGACTACTGCTGTTGGCCGCAGATGGCCTTTACAACTTCACCGGGCAAGTCAACCGCGATATTTAACGCTTGTTTTCTATGAGGCCGTGGTATAACTTCAGTTGAGCAGGCTTAATCGTGCCAAAGCAAATTAAAAAGTAAATACCCAGCTAACCGATATGTTAGCGGTTACCGTGACCTATAATGTCGAACCATGTGGTATTATGGTTGTAAAACCAGCTGTTACACCAAGACTTCTGGGTTCCCTTGCATCTGGTACAAAAGATGTACGTTCACGGTAATACCTGTGGCATTTCAAGTTACAAGGACATTTATGCCCAAAGAAAACAATGAACATACGAACACAGAAATATAGTGGAAAAAGGCCATATATGAATGTTCGCGAACTCATTTTTATATATAGTGGGCAAATGAGCAGACGGCTCATCTGATGGCAAATGATGCTATTTGAAACCACTGTTGTCTGAACAAAGTAGGAGGTTAAAGATTCTGTGTTAAGGAATTAAATAATATAGGTGCTTTTTTCTTTATTTAGGATAACAAACAATTTCACACACGGATGTATTATAAGTCTTACTAAGTTTAGAGTCAATGGGCAACTAGCACCACTATCTACTTAATTATAATATTTTAGTTTTATTAAATAAATACAATTGCAAAGAACTTAGTTCTCGTGTGTCTAATATTAAGAACATCTATAACGAATATTTAGAAAGGCATTTCAACATTAAAGCAATGCGTTTGCTGACCTACACAACTTCTGATGAACTAAGTTGCAGAAATGCTTTTTAAAATACACGATATGAATTATAATAAAATAACACAAAATAACGAGACACGTAACATGGATTTCATATGTTTCTTACGTGCATTGTTTTATTAACAATTGCATAATCATATCACTTCTCATTTTAAACAGCTGTGTAATACTAGACTGCTACTGCTGCCATTGTTGCCCTAGTTTTGGTAATAGGACAGTTGGAGAAGGTATAAAGGGCTTGATCGGGCTCGATATCGGATCGGATAGATCGAGGACCTACAATAACAAAGACTCTTGTAGAAAAAATACTGAAAAAAACAGATTTGTCTCTATGAGCACAAATCTGTTTTTTCAGGAAAATTGTTGTTAGCACGGCGAAAACTTAAACTTTGGTTATTATATATTCGAGACAATCTCTCTTCAACCTATCGCATTCCACTGCTGGACATAGGTCTCTTCCATTTTGGGCCAGATATGCCGGTCCACCACTTTTCTCAACCAGTCTCATTCAAGACAGTAAAAAAAAGGAAAAATTATAAAAAATTGTGGTCACAAGGGTCTCGTTTCAGCTTATTCTGCCGTGTATATATAAGCATTATTTGTTTGAATAAAAGTAAACAAGGCAGCTGTTAATCTGACAGAGCTCACCAGTATACTGATCACAGCTGAAATTAATGGTTTAAGCAAAATTATTTTTATTTTTATTATGGAATTGGTTTTTGTTCCAACTCAATGGAAAAAAGTAACGCTTACTCAAAATTCCTATTGAGCTTTGAAATTCCGCAACATTCTTATTGTAACCTTACCTCATATAACAGTTACGTTGCACGCTATGAAGAAAGGGCGGTAGTGCCTGCGCTGAGCAAACAATTCGTCCATTACACGAAGCCACCGTGCCATAATAAGTGAGGCAAGAGAAATGGATAAAAAGTGACCTGTGGTCTATAATTATGCAAGTACTGTGTAACGAGGCAAATTCAAATTTGAGACGGAACGCGGCGAGCACGAACCGATACAAAAGCGAAAAAATTTAGAATTATGCGGCCTCAAATGAGTCATGAGCACGCTAATGCGCTGACTTTGATATGATAAAGTTTTGTGAAAAACTGTATGAATAATCTATATGAAATAGAAGTCTTATTTAAACAAAACCTTTTTCTGTAACTTTGGTATAAACTTAAAGTGGTTGCTCAGGGAAGTATCCTTCAAATGTAGACCAAACTTTTCTTTTCACCACTTTTGCGGAGCATAGTTGGATTGGCTTTTTATGACAATCTAATCAATGTCTATTACCTCCCAATTATCTCGTCGGAGCTGGGTCGCAGTTAGAGCGTGACGATGAAATATTAATCGTATTGGATATATATTGAAACTTTGAATACCCTACATTGCTTTATGTGGACTTTGCTATTATAACATAATAATTTCACTGTTAGACAGCTCAATTATACGCTATATATCATCAAGCTCATAGAATTATGAGCGGAGCCAGCAAGGAGGAATGTTTCTAAATCTGGGGATTTTTATCCGACGGAGAGCTTTCGCTGCGTAAACGGTTAAAGTTACCTTTTAAAAGTTCATAGAAAAAAGTCCGCTTTAGCATCTTTTAAGTTTAAGGTGACGATGACTTTTATTTTGCTAACCAATTTTTGTTCTAAAATAATGCATTATTTTCAAAGGTGATTTCAATGAACATATATTAATCCTTATCCACATAAATATATAGTTCATAATTAAGTAATCTTAACTATGCATCAAAACAAAATTGAGGGCGGACAACTAAATTGAAACTCGTCATAAGAGACATAGAGGCACTAGTTCACTTATTTCTCTCAACTTACTCAAGCAATCGCTGCTTTACACGGATAGATATAAGATGAAAGTAAACATAGACCACTGTGCTGTGAAATCCTAAAGTTACCTGTTTGACATATTTCAAATAGAAAGTGCTCCTTTTAAAACTCTCAATTTGCTTATGCCTTGGACTTACAAACACTTTATCGGATCCAGTCGGTTGTTTAGTCGGGACTTAAATTCCGCAATTAATAGTTTATATATTTGATTTTAAAAAAATTGAAAATATGTATTCCACAATTAAATTTTACTTACATTGGAGTCGCCATCTTTTTCCTGTCGCCTTGGCGCATCGCGGCCGCAGTAGTGCCCCGTGGACTGTCCATCACTGATCCGCACGTCAATTTTGGCTTCTTTTATTTTCTAGATTCCGAGTTTGATTCTGGCTTCCTAAGATTTTCTTTGTTGTAAAATTGATCTGTCGAAAATGGGTTTTATCATTGTAATTTTAAAGTGTGATAAATCTGTTAGCCCGCGGGCAAAAAAAATACAAGCTTGATTGAGTAGGATCAGTTTTAAAATAAACTGATAACATTAATGATATTGGCGAAGATCAGTGCTCCATTCAGACCCATTCATTATGTGTTGCTGTACATAAAAATAATGAATGAAATATAAAATATTAAAGATAATTATCTGCTGCCTTTGAAATTTTGATTGCAAGGTGTTTTTACTGTACAAAAAGCATTGTTAAAAATTTGTACTGTAGGGCACGAAGAAACATCTTTTTTAACCTATTGCAATCCACTGCTGAATAAAGGTCTCCCATATTTTAAGCCAGACATCCCCGCCCTGCGTTTTACATTAACCAGCCTCTAACAGTGACCTTTCGCGGTCTATTGGACCAGATGGTGTCCTACGCTATGCTTGCCAATACGCAGCTGATTTATTATCTAATGGTAAAAAAACAACTGTAACCACAATCAATATATAGGTACATCATGTTCCTCTTGAACCTAAATAGCAGATAGTGTAATACTAGTCTGCTTATAAAAAGACACCCCCTCTTATAGTATACTTTGAAGATCATTATACGGAGTAACATTGCCAATATTAAGAAGGTTTACAGTATTAATAAATAATATCATACTCTACTTACTACTTAAAGTTAAAATACAAATTTCCTGAGAAACCTCAATGCTTTTGATGCCAATAGAACTGGAGGGGGCAAATTCACAGAGTATGAATCTGGAAAGCAATTTTGTCAATATGGAAATTAATAACCAATAATATAATTGTAGAGTCCTTAAGCATTCTCTAGGTAGAAATTGTAGGGAGTCAAGGTAGGGTTGTGATTTTATTTAATTTTATCTTTTACATTGTAAAATGCAAAAGTGGTCGACATCCCACGTATCCGCACAGCCCGGTATCGTGTCTCTCGCCTAATGCACACCGTAAAGGAATGGAACTCGTTGCCTCGTGTGTACTCGTTGTCCCCGAGCGTCCCTGGCCGTCTTCAAGGCAAGAGTGAATAGGTTGTTCTAGACAGACATGATCCATCCTCGGCCGCATCATCACTTACCATCAAGTGAGATAGCGGCCAAATGTCCGTCTGTAGAACATAAAAACAAAGAAAAAAGACAGCTCATTCTAAGAATACTAACCGGAAGTTTTGGAATCCATGTTATTTGAAGCTGGATTTTTCCAGACTTATTAGAATTTTTTATGGCTACATTATGGTAGTAAATATACAATTAATTTTTATTTTTACATAACATAAAAAAGGCTTGTCTTAAATCCGGCAATGACAGCCAACGTAAGATGAAAATAAATAATTAAAAAGGTTTAATTTCAACTAAGTTTTGATCTCGTTTTGATACTCTTTGCAACAATAATAAATTTATAAAGAAGAATTTATCATCGTCCATTTGTCCATTGCCAATTAAAAAATAAACTTTTTACAATAGGGAACATGCAAATGTAATATAAATGAATATTTTGATATTAAAATGTTAAAATAACATAAAAGAAGGGACACCGTAAGATTTATATTTTAATTTACGCTCTTTTTAAAAATAATTACGAATTGAAATTACTTGAAACGGAACGTAAATTTAAACACCAATCACTATCATTTACGTCATCTATGTATGACATATTATTTTGACGTTAAAGTTTTAGTAAAAAGTGAACATTAAAACGACAAAATGGGCATTTTTCGAATTAAAATGAAATTTAGGACTGTTAAAGTAGTCTCCAGGAAACTACCAAAGTTAATGTTGACATGGTTGTAATTTATTTTTGTCGGAAGTGATTTTTACAAACCGCAATAAGCCTGATGCGAAATATGGACTTTTTACGGTACTTTTTGAAATATCAAAGCATAATGTGTACTGATAATCTAGAAATGATTGTTTTTCATCACCAAACATGAAAATTAAAGCAGTGAGCAAAAAGAAAAGGTTATATTTTAACTCATCACAGTGTGAGCAGAAACTGCTTGAAAAACGCTGCCTTGACGATTTCCACATGGAGCTGCCCTGTGCAGTCCTCATCCATGGCACTTACACTACACTCTAAAGATGAACCAGGAACAAAGAAGAAATAATAATAATTTCCTTTGTTTTATAAAATCATTATTTAATTTATATCATAATTGTGTAAGTTTGTATGTTTTTATGACTTATATAATAAATCAATATTAAACTTGGTGTATTTTCAATACTTACAAAAAAATTTATTTTTGCTGATTCAGGTGTCAAATGCATTATTCTGTTTTAGCATTCAAAAATATGGGACATGAACATCACTATTCACAAAGTTTTTAAACTTTTTAACATAATTCCTGACCTTTACAATAAAAAGTTATAGACAACTTTGTTATTGTATTTGTATTAGGTAGGTAAATATGATTGTTTTTCATACAAGCAGATGAAAAATAACAAGTACTATATAACAAGTAGTTCTAACATCATAGTCGTCTTTACTACATCGAAAAATTATTCAAATTCATTCGTCTTCACAGCTCGAAATCTCTTTTCTCCTGGTTTTGTGTCAGTCAAAAACAATATGATTGTTATTAGATGATCACATTGGCACAAAGTATGTTCAACGCGGCTTTTTTTCCGGAGTATCAATTCATTAAATCCATACATTATCAGTTATTTAAAATTCTTATAAATTAGGTCTCGACCTAGGAACCATAAAGACATGGAATTCGGACTAAAATAGCGATTAAAAACGTATACCTGATGCTCTCACTCCTTACACGATTTTGCGTAGGCGAAAATGAGACAGCGAACTGAACATTGTTCTCATAATTAGCAGGTCGTCACATCTGTCAGTGGACTCATTACAATGTTATGTCATTGGACTTATTTAGCATACTACTAAATTCAAAATCACATTTTGACGTGCATTCTTAAAGATTGTTTAAAACAGTTTGACACCTTGCTCACATGGCCGGATTATAGTACTGTCAGTGGTTTGGCGGCTCCTGATTATAAGAAAATTATTTTCTGTTTAATTTGCGCTCAGATATTATGTGTGCTCGTTCCTTATGAAGTGTTTTAGGTCATAAAATATGTCTTGTGTAATTGACGGCTGTTGTTTACATTCGGGAAGAAAAGAAAGCAGTGGTGAAAAGATTCACTTTCATTCGTGAGTTTTTGGTTAAATTTATATTAAATAAATCAGGAAATGTGGGTAAACTATAATATAAATGTTTCTTACTTATAGTTGAGCTTATTAAATAAAAGCCAAAACAGTATTTGTCTACTTTTCTCAAAAAATCCTAATTAAATTTTCTAGGTAAACATTTCAACTAGTGATGTGGCTTTTACATATCGATATTTTAGTTAGGCTTTCCGGCGAAGCAACATCAGCAGATATATTAAGGTCTATTATAATATTACAGTTTCCCAAAGGATGAAAAGATAAAATAAGAGTGGATGAGACGAGTCGGGAGACCCGACTGGAACTGGAAGACCCACAGCAGGATCTGTTCTAAGCACTTCTGCCCCGACAATTATTTGATAATGGAGGTACCATTCAATTTTTCCGAAACTGATTCAATTCGGTATTCTCCACCATCCGCAATAAAATACTAAACCTTTTTTTATAAAAGCGCACCTTATTTTATATGTCGTTTCATTGATCACTGTTGTTTATTTGCAATATTGTATTTTTAAATAAACTGAAACGAATAGATATTAGGTCAATTTATAATAGTGAGCAATGACGTCACATATCAATAATCTCATACAAAATATATGGAAACGTTCCTTTTACGTCATAAACTGTGAACCACTTTCTTTCTCATATTAATGACTAGCGACCTGCCCATGTTTCGCACGGGTGCGATGGTAATATTGCATATTATATAGGCACGCTCCCACCTGCCCGGTCGGCCGGTACCGACGCAAACGCTACGTACCTCTATTTTTTAACTAATTTCTACAAAAACATTTATTGAAATCGTATGCTGTAGACCTTTTCAATGTGTACAATACTTGGTATATTATTTTGATAAATCTTGTAGGATGCAGCCTGCGTTTACAAAGTAAACGGAAAAAATGAAATTATTTACGATATCACATTAGAAACCTCAAAGATAACTGTAAATCTCCACTATTTGATGGATCTTATTATACATACGAACCCTCCTCTTGAATCACTCCATCTATTAAAAAAAACCGCATCAAAAGCCGTTGCGTATTTTTAAATATTTAAGTGCACATATATAGGGACAAAAAAGCGACTTTGCTTTATACTATGCAGTGATGAAGCTGTAGTAGGTGCCTAAGTAAATAAAAATATTTTAGTTTGTTACTTGCTGCCGCGATATCGTCGACGGGCAAGTCCGACTCGCACTTGACCATTTTTTTTAATTGATAGGGTGATTGAAGAGGAATGTGTATATAATATGTATGAATGTATATTAAGATCCATCGAATAGTGGAGATATACAGTTATCTTTGAGGTGTGTAATGGGATGATGCTAGGTCACTTATACCGGTAATTTTACTAGCTACAGTGTCTATATCTCCGAAACACATATAGTGCATAGCACTCTCTTATTCTCAACAGGATACTAGCGCTGCGGAAGTACCTACCTAGATAACTCAGTATCGAGTCTCCACCTAGTAAATCTGATTTATCCTAAGAGAAACCCGAGCATAGCCCCCTTCATTGACCGTTGAGTGACATAACTAGTGAACAGTTTCGTAGTCCATGTCAATGTCTCACCTGTGTATGTTGGTACGTGTAGGACGCATTGCTCAGACTTTATTTTTAAGCATTACGGAATCGTCGACTTGAAGACCTGACGTAACTTGTCCAATGCCGCCCAGCCCAACTGATACCTCCTAGCTTTCCTCACGAAGTTATTATGGCCAAGTTGAATAGTTTGGTCTAAGGAAACATATTCTTGCACAACCTCGAGAAGGAAGCCATCGAAGCTTACATAATAGTAATCCCTGTGAGAATTGAACCCACGACCTCGAAATCGACAGCCAAATATTTAATACCCACGCTAGAGCACATTATCAATATTTTTAGATTCCATAACTATCGATAAAATATAATAATTCATTCCCTTCACTAGCAAATTCATCAATCAAATCAAGTTGTGACAACGTACCAGATAATGAAACGACTCGTAACACAGGTCTCTTTCTCACCCACTATTAAATACGTTAAGGAAAAAAGGAATGAAGATATGGAGTGCAGTTGTTATTTTAGTCATCCTTCCATGTATTTATGGTTCCTAGGTCTCGACAGTCGAGAAAAAAATACAAAAGTATGAAAGTCCTTGAAGAAAAGGAGGTACATTCACATATCTGACGTCAAACGTCAGGCAAGCCCGTTTTGGCGCAAAATTTGAAATTGTTAATTTCAAACCGCATTTTTATGCAGAAAATGACAGTTTTTTGATTTTTAAATATACTTGTGGTCTATTCCAAATGTAGTTCTTTAAAATAAACACAAAAATAAAATTTGTGCATCTTCCCTATTCGACGGGACCAAGTGCATGGTACGAACATTAACCCATCATTTAGGTAGAGTCATCTATGAATTACAGCAACTTTTATCAAACGAAGATCAATAATTCCAAGCATACTCTGAGCAAAGTAAAAATGAAAAGTATCTGCTATTCACGCAAGTTTAATAGCAAGTCTATAGATAAATGATTTTTATACTATGCAATAGATGGCGCCAGAGCAGCACTTATTCAAGTCTAAAGTCATAACTTAATTTCAATAATATAGAGCTTAGTATTAAACGATGCACTTCTTGTACATCATTGACTCTATAGACCAATTTCTTTTATATTTCGAGAAATAATATAAATTGAAACAATAAAAAAGTCTGATGTTTGTATAATGCGGCATCGTTTCTATGGATACCGCTAGCAGCTGCGCGGATCGCACGCAGGTAAAGCAAGGTAAGCTAGTTCGTTAAGCACCTCGCCCAGTAACGGTCGCACGTTGCGCACGCGCACGTTACACATATCGAAGATCGCGCCTTCTCAATGAACTCGCGGATTTTATAATGAGTTATGTTGTAAAACTGATACAATGTTCATGCAAACTCAAGACGCTGACAAATTGGAGGAGGAGTTTAGCAGACCAGTGGAGTCCATCATGAGGTGTGAAGACTTCAAAAGCAACTTCGCCAGGAGACTCTCGAATCGGTATACCACGAGATCGCCGGTGGCGAGCCCGAAGCAGGACACGTCGCTGAAGCTGCGACCTGATCCGAAGATAGAAACGACAGACAACGTAAGTTTTTTTTACAAATACTGTACCTGTTTTACATTTCTGATTGGTATGGTATCAAAATAACTTGCAGGTCACCTTTATGCAATATACCATAAAAAAGAGAAAAATCATTGAAACTAATTTTAATATTCTCTCAGAAATTTTAGACATTCTGACAAATGATGAAACTACACTATGGTAAATAAGAGTTGCATTCAATGAACAAACACATTTTGCATTAGCTGGAAGACATGAAAAGCGAATCTGCATATTTTCTTTTAATATTACGACATCTTTAATGTAAGCAAGGGTCATTTGGTCTAACCGCATCTTATTTTTCTCACAATTTTATTGCTAACCACCAACCAGGCAGGTAACACGTAAGATTTTACCTAACATTTTGAATCAACGGTGACATTTTACGTTACAATTTTATTGCTCTACTCTCGAGATATTACGTTTATTTAGCCATTTGGTGTTGCTTTTTGCAAGAAATAGCTTGATGTAAATAGTTTAAGTGAATGCAATTGTTAGACATTTAATGATTTGTTGGTAATTGGTGTAAATAGTATGATTGATAAGATTTAGATAAACCTATCTTAAAATTTAGGTTACTTTTTAATAGGGAATATTGGATAAGGACGCCTTTCGTTATATATATATAATCTATATAGATTTGATGTGTTTTCTAAAAGACTTTGTCTACATCCTTGTCTCTTTATAACATTATTCAAACCTATTTAACAACTAATTAATTAAACATTAACATTTGTTACGTAATATCTTGCTTTGCGAATTGATAAGTACCTAACATTTTAAGGTTTTTTTTCATCATTTTTTTTGTTAGCGCGGCGAAGTTGTTTGTGTTGTACCGAAGTGTTCCAACAATTCTTTCTTAGTAGTAGACACTTGTTTATGAATCGAGAGCAAGTTGTGTTTTGTAGGTGAATGTGCTCAATCGAAATGTAACAACGAGAGAGACAGTGACCGTAGATCAACATGCGTTAAAAATGGAACCAATTTACGTAGTAAAAAGAAGTCAACATAAAAACAAAGTAATTGTACAATTCTTGCCACTTAAAGTTACAATCTTTAGAGCGTCGGCGGCTCATTGGTGTGGACTATTGCCTTCCGATCTGGCGGGTGCAGGTTCAAATCCCGCGTTAATCCGACGCTCTCACGGTGAAGGAACGAAGGAACGCGCACGCCCCTGAACAGATTCAAAGGTTGTGCGTGAAGTCGGCCAATTCGTATTGGGCCCGCGTGGACGTCTTAGGCCTATACACCCTTAACAGGTAGGCTCATGTCTCTCGGTGGGGTAGTTTATGAGCAGATGATGAAAATTACAACTAACATTGTCGTAAATAAAATTAAGGAGGTTTTCTATCAATGCTCATAGGAGGTTTTGGTTTACTTTTGTGTGGCAGTTGAAGTGACATATGATTGAAGAAAATTTTATAGAACATGATTTTAACTTTCTTATAACTTTTTAACTATCTGTTGAAGGAACTTTAGCTAGTGCTAGCTATACAAATACGTTATTACGTGTTTGTTATCTAATAATTAGATATTTAATTGTATTCCCTCATTAGATCGTCTAAATGATCCGCATTTATCTCCCCTCTAGTTAATTAAAACCGTTTTAAATTGCTGCTTAATTAACGTTACCTATTTTCTAATCAAGTTTGAGTACATTGACATATTTGTCGATATCGATGTCGCTCTTTAATATATGTTTTTGTTGTTTTCTCTCCCTTTCAATTGCAACCTCAGATACGAACTGATACATGTGAACAGTTTAAAACCTGACCATTGTTTATTTAGACAATACTCGGGTACTATTGTTCGGGAGACGGCAAAAACTGTGTGCCAACTTTGCATAATTACGCGTGTGCAGCGTGGAGTCATTATATAACAGAAATGTATACATCGAGAAGACATGCATGTTTGAATCGCTGAGAGATGAATACTAAGCTCTTGCTGGAATATTACGTATAATTATGTAGAAAATATTAAGGTTCCTCAATCTGAAAGCACCTAACCAAAATTATGTTCTGCATAGGCAATGGGTAATGGTTGATTTTAGTATATTATATTAACTGTTGCCCCATATACAATTAGATTAAATTTCCCATTTTTGTTGGATTCAAATGTTATCTCGCAAATGCCGGTTGGCTGCTATTCTTGTTGCTTTAAATTGTGACATGTAGCAATATAGTTTATCTGGATAATGTATACTGCGTTATATAATAAACTCAAAAGTTAGGTGTATTTGAGAAATGGAATCGGGAAACCAACCTCACTACATTCACTATCAATAAAATCGATATTCCGTTAGGAAGTGTCAGTTTCTTAGTATTTTAAAGATCTCAGTATCATTTTTAATTTAAATGACCTTTTGTTCAGCTTGTTAATCTTACTAATAAATCACAAACAGCAGTCCGATCACAGATTTAGAATAAGCGCGCTACGCATATCCTACGTTTATCCTATATCTATGATCCGATTATGTTATTTAAAAAATATTAAAGTTACCATAGAATTGTTGAAAATATAATATTAATAGTTGTTAATGCAGTATTCTCATATTAACTGTATTGGAACTATTGAATTAATATGCAAATTATACGAACTACTACTGATCATCAGGTTCATGACCTTTGAGTTTCATTTTGTTGTGCTCTAAATGGCATCTGTGGACTTACTTTCCATTGTATTTGAATTTTCTTTTTTATCAGGATGAAGAAAACAATTAATAACTTGATTTCAAATAGTTTGCTATACTTAGCCTCGGATATTTTAATTATCTGTAACTTTAATTCCAATCTTATTAACAAACCTATTATTTTTATACGAATATATTAAAACTCGTTAACAATATTAGGGGTAAAGTTTATCTTAATAGAGTAATAATGATCTTGATAATCAATATTATTTCAAATTACTGTTTAATGATGATTAATATTACTAACAATATATTAATGACAAACTCAGTGCCGACTTCCCTAAGTAGAGGCAAAGCTCTTTATCCGATATTGCGTAACATTTTTAGTGTTTCCCATAGTTACTTACAAAAAACATTTAATTAGACATATATCGCGTGTATTTTTTTCGTTTAAGCCATTCGTGACTTCCACAAAAGCGTAATTATTCAATTCATAATCAGGAAATTATTGTTTACGTCCCATTGATCGATATAATAAACGCGTGAACTCATGTTATATTTATTCTTCATTAAAAATGTTTTTGTTACGATTTAATTTAATAAGGAGAAAATAGTGATACTTGAGAAAGCACTTTTATAGTTGCTTTCATCTTGGGTCGGATTTCCAGCTGGACGAAATAAACAATCATCTCCGTCATCTGTTTTCTAGTATGCATTTTTAATGTCTGTTTTGAACCGAGCTTCTACCTTTGTTTCGTTTTGCAGACTAATTGGATCACTTTTCATTTAGACTTCAAAACTTTTTTGAATTTTCACATGTCCCTGTAATTTCACTAAGATTATTTTCTGTTGTAGCATCATTTCATCATTCATTTGCTGTTAAATATTACCTTTACTCTTCCGACTTTTACTTTTGTACTTAAATATTTTATGCCTTCAATGATAATCATATTGAATGATAATTATAAAAATTACTCTAAATTGTCCATTTTTATTAGTTAATTTGGTTCGAGTTTAAACATTGCAAACAGTGGAACAAATTTGTAAATTCTCGCTTTTGATAAGCAAATCTCTAAGTGACAATCGATCAAAAATAATTAATAATAAATAATTTTTAAGATAAGGAAGAGGAGCTTTATTACTTTATACTATTTATATACATAATTATAAGAACAACTAACGGACCCATCTGAAACGCTTACGATTTTCTAGATTTTATTATAATGGCTAATAAAGAAACATATTTTGTATGCCCCTAAATAAATTTTAGCCTGTCTAATATTCTGTGAACAAGTACAAGTTCACCGACTGTGACGTATTTAAAAACATGGGGTCATCGTTATAGCAATTCGTTGCGTCACGCTCGCTTCGTTTCGTTGGCCTCGGCAAAGAAATGGCGCAGCTCTGACAAGACACATGTTGGGAACACCAGCGAGCATTATCGCCACAATGGCAGCCAGGCTGTGAACGAGGATACCAGACAACGGAAGTGGCACAAAACAGCAATACTATTGTGCTCAGACTCACAGTACTGCAGATATGAAAGGATGATAGCGCACCATTGTTCCTCGCCCCTATCTCCTTGAGGCTTTATTGGTTGATGTGAGAAACATGAGATTTATCATCGATTAAGCGCAGTTCGTTATACCGCCTGCATCGATTGCTGATTTCTCTTACGCGGAAGGTTTGCCGGGTTCGACGGTAGTTAATGAAAGGTTAATGGGATACTTCGCGCACGGTCGTTCAGGAATACCGTCGAAGATTGCATACATGTGCAACTGGTTTCGACGTTAGATAAGTATTTCGGTTCGCTTCTCCCCGTAAACTCGGATGATGTTTGGAGTATTTTACAGAGTATATTATAATTATTATTTTTGTTTCAAAATGGTAAATAAAAACAAATAAAGAAATAGAAACGAATAGGATAAAAGATTAGAAATGTAATTATTTCGATTTTTGTGAGAGATTACTTAACATGTAGCCTATTAACCCACTTTTAAGTACCTGTTGTTACTGCATTGATTGTGTTTGTCTCACCATGTTGGGAACACAGTGTAAGCATAAATTAGTTTATAAAATTGTTTTGCCGGTAACTAGGGTACTCTTAATGACTTCCACGCGGGCCGATCCGAAGCAGTTGACATCCATCAGCCACCTTATTTTTTTTAATTTTTATTGTTTAACCAGAGCATCAAACCATCTGGATGGGGGTCGGCATACACTTCTTTATTGAGACGACCCATTTGGTGTAATCGTTGAAATGCCGGCTACTACACCAAGGGTTCCATCCCGGGCAGCACAAACATTTGCGTGCATGACCATGTCTTTTTATATTGGTCTGGGTGTTTTCTATGCATTCTTTATGTACAGTTTAGTGCCCGTAATACAAGCATCACGCTCAATTTGGGGTCAGACGGCGCTGTGTGAATGTGGATATTTATTTATTTTATCAAAATAAATATACAGTGCACTCAACTGTAAAATAACTAAGACATTTGTCATTCACATAATGAGCACAGAACCCTGACGATTTCGTATTGGATACAACTGTCGTGGACGCCAATTAGTAATTATACAGCTTCGGCCGTACTTGATAGTACATTATCTGATGTGTTGCAACTGACGACCAATTATTTTCGTATCAAAAAGTAGGCCTTTTGTTGTTTTTTTCTCCTCTAAATAGTATATACTGATGGATGAAAGACCGAGATTTATTTTTAATTATTACGACCTCTTTCGGTACCTGAGCTAGTGTGGATATACTTTAATACCATATTATATTAATATTGTTTTACACAATTAAACTAAACTATCCATCCTTTCTTTCTTTTCCTTCTTCTAACATATCTTGATATCTGTCATGTAGAAAGTCAAGGTATGCATCTTTGGTAGATCCTGAACAAGCCACATAATGACCTCCTGAGTGTTCCGCTACCACTGGATTCACAAATAGACTTATTAAAGATTCACTCATTTCTTTTGGTATAATGGAATCACTTTCTCCATACACATGCAATGAAGGTAAACTAATTTCTTCATCATAGAATCCTTTATGTACCAAACTTCCAGAACGAAAGCCAGATGCAAATATTACAAATTTAAATGTGTATGGTAAATATGACTTTTCTTGCATCGCAGCTAAGAGTCCAACCAGGCAAGCACCTTGTGAGAAACCCATAAAGCCGTCAAAGGGTCCATGTTCTTTAACATTTTTTGATATGTAAACAGTTTTGAGTTTTATTTTCAACTAGCAGCGACCCGCCCATGCTTCGCACGGGTGCAATGGTGATATTCGCAATAGCACGCTCCCGCCTGCCCGGTCGGCCGGTACCGCCGCAAACGGTACGTACCGCAATTTTTAAATCTGTAATATCTCCGGAATTATTTCTTCAAATCATATGCTATAAAGGGCCATATTGATCTATATTCAATCAACAATTTATTTTAGGTATTTAATTGGATATAGTTTAATGCGTTATTGGTTAAAATCGCTTCGAAAATTTGCCATTATTTGTTGTTCAAATTAATAACAAAAAAATATTAATTTGGGATATCTATAGGAGATAGACAGATAGACATATCATCGCGAAGTTTTCTGTAAACCTTTTTATTGTTTACAATACTCAGTACATTGTTTTGATAGATCTTGTAGGGTTCAGCCTGCGTTTGCAATGTAAACGGAAAAATGAAATTATTTACGACATCACATTAGAAACCTCAAAAATAACAGTATTTGTTCACTATTGGATATTATTATACATATAAACCTTCCTCTTAAATCACTCCAAATATTTAATAAAACTGCTTCAAAATCCGTTGTGTAGTTTTCAAGATAGGGACATGGGGACAGGAAAGGCGACTTTGTTTTATACTATAAAGTGTAGTCGGAAGTAAGTGACTGCGACTTTCGGATCTGATTTTAAAAGTGGGTAAATGATCATTTCTACTTAGTTTATGTAACGGCAATCTTATTGCGTATTACCTTGTTGAACACATACAAGTTAATAAATGAAATACACTGATTAAGTACATTATTAATCAGAAAATAATAATGTTTACCTTCGCCCAGTATTGGTTGTTATGGCTGCTAGTGGTAGTGTATAACAGGCGAAAGTAGTAATTTAAGTATCCAAACTATAATTATAAATGCGATCGTGTGTCTGTTTGTCCGTCTTTCACGGAAAATGGAAAGGCTAATAAACGTATTTTTTAAGTGGAAGATTTTTCAATGGGTGGAGATTGAGTGGAATAGGCTATTTTTTGTTTAATTCTGTTCATTATTAGTCTTACTTCCTAAAATATTTTGAGGTAGAAAACTAAAGATGGTTATTATGGACTATTTGTAAGTAACAAAAAATTAAGGTACGAAGTTAAAAATCGATGGAAAGAAATATAATATCATATACAAAATTATGTTTTCGTAACCAGAAAACATTAACCGTAAACCCGAATTTAACGCGAGTGAAGTCGCGGGCAATAGCGAGTTATCATATGAGATAACACCCAAGCAGGGTGATACGCAGGGTTTTGTTTTGAAATAACATAACTACGTAAGTGGAAAAATTAAGATATAATATGTTATAATATAATATGTACGCATGATTTGTTACTAACAACACTAAGATCGCGTCGAAATTGATTTCTAGTACTATGTTGAATTTTTATAAAAATATAAAATAATCATTGAATATAATTTAAAGAATAAATTAATTAATCTTTAAACTATTAAACCTCGTCCCTCGTGTGTGACAAAGTACCTATAAGGCTGGCAACATTACCGAGTTGTATGGCCAAACAAGCTGTATTGTCGTTGTTGCCCAAGAAAGGCACCTACTCGCATGTCACCTGTATTTACATACATTTTACTAAATCGTTATATATACGATGGGCACATGGCCCACGGTCCACGGTTCAATGAAATAAAAATTGAATTCTTTTTGAGAATAATTATTTTAAATTGGTATGTTCATTAGAAGAATACATTAGAGGTGTTTGATCGACGCACGTGACTGTCATGTTTATTTGATAACACAATCGTCATCAAAATAGCAGATAACAGTGAATCAAAAGTGCAGTTTTATAATTGGTGTTGTATTATTTGATTTATTTTTGTTTGAATTGCATGCAAAACATGTGAAGGTACTCAACTGAAGCTGTTTAAATAAATAATTGTAACAAAAACCAGAAAACATCGCATTATTATTATTTTCATTTTATCTTATATAATAAATAAAAATAACCGTACCGAATCCTGCACCATTTCACTTAATTTTTTATTTATTTTTTACCTGTAATACGCACGCTTACGAAGAGATTCCAAGGTTGTGCGTGAAGTCCGCCAATCCGCACTGGGCCCGCGTGGACAACTAAGGCCTATACACCCTATATATAGGGTGTATTGTTCTATGAATGTGAAATTTTGTGGTTGAATAAATGTATTTTTATTCTTTAATTGCCAAGCAATATCACTGAGTAAATAATCACCACGTTATAAAGAGACATTTCAATTATATTAGCGAAATGGCATTCAATTGCCCGTGCTAAAACTTTCCCCGCATCGTGGGTGACCTCTAGTTACGTTAGTGACGAGTAAATGTCATAAGACTTGGAGAGTTCATCTAAATCTAGATAGAGCAGTTATGCTTTTACAAAGGTTCCAGGTTCGATGCTTGTGCAATAGTGGCCGATGTCTTGCTGTTACATCAAATGGGCCGTCAAATGAACCTGAGAAATATTAAAGAAGTGTCTCTCTGCTATGCGGATTCAATAGGTCTAAAAATTACTAGTCACCGTGGCCTTACATAAATTATAGATAAAAATAAAATATCGGCTGACATTCATACAGCGCCATTAGCCCCAAGTTAAGCGTGAATCTCGAAGTATGGGTACTGTAACAATGGATACACTTACGTATATACTTTTTCTTAAAATCCGTATGGATTTGAAATCTGAGTGTATACCCAGGCAAATACAAATAGACATGTTTATGCACACAAATGTTTGTACTGCCTGGGGATCGAACTAGAAACCCTTGGTGCAGTAGCCGACGTCTCAAGCATTATCATGGATAGTCAAAAATTAAAAAAATATATACTCAGAATAGAAAATTAATATCGTAATTGGTAGAGCAATGCCGGTGTATTTGAGCTTCCCTGCACCTTGAGTGTCCTTACGTCACGCAAGCCCGGGGCTAAATGTCAACTGACTTCCGACCGACAGGGGTGCTTGTATACCTTGCGCATGCGCAGGTTAAAGGGTAGATGCGACGAGATATGCACGTCAACTTGCAATAAAGGGGGAATAAACATTGCAGATATTTATGTATGAGAATATTCTTAATAATAATTTTGGAATTGCGTATGGGTAATTTTAAAATTGATATAGTATACTATAGCACAGTGGCGTGTACTGAGATTAAGAGTAGGCTACAAAGTGAGGGATACTAATAATAAATAATTGTCATTTTTGACGAATTAAGTGCCGTTGTTTACAGCAGATCGTATATGGTTTTGAATCTCTAGAGGAAAATGTGCGAATGAGTGGAAATCATTTAACATTTTGGCGATTGTTCGGGTTGTCTGGACATACAGGGTATGCAATGCTAAATTGCATATATGGACTGCACGCCACTGCTATAGCATTGAAAGTATATTAACGATGCGTGCACCTATATGGTGTAAGGTAGTAGGTTCAAATGTTGCAGGATATATTCTTAGACGGAAAAATAAAAATCTTCTTTTCCCTATAAGGTATGCAATACCACAGACATCCGAATATACAATAAGACATAGACTGGACATACATACATTAGACTGGACAAGCCGCCAAGTTTATAGGCAGTCCCAGTGTCGCAATTCTTTTCGGTTCTTACCTGTGAAAATTTATTATATTTCTTGGTAAATTTACTGATTCATTGCGATGATGGCATGTTACAATTGCACAGGATGGCATTTTGGGAAAAAACGGTAATTTATTCTAATATTCGTGCATCTTGACTCGTCTCACAGAGCGTAAACTGGCAGCCAGTGTATGCTCGTTGAGCTTACATTTGTCGCACTTAAAAACGCAGCTTGCCCCATCTCCTGTATTGGGAAATCTGTGTGCAATACCATCATGTACTATCCTGTAAATCATTTGCTCGTTTGCCAACCCATAAAATGAATATCAACGTTGAAATATAAAGTCGTGCTACTGTATTGTAGATCACAAAGCCAGTTCACTGAACACTTATTTACTTGGCTTCAAACAAGCCCTGGTAAACTTTATACAACATTTTAAAAAGCAGACTATTCTCATAATAAACTCAAACAAAAATCTTGTATATACTTAAACTTAAAAGATTTCGGTGGCTCAATGGTGTAGACTGTTGCCTTCCTAACGGGCGGGCGCCGGTTCAAATCCCGTCACGTACCGTTATCCGACGCGTAACGGTGAAGGAAAACATCGTGATGAAACTTATGCTCGCCTGCGAAGAGATTTAAAGGTACGTGAAGTCGGCCAATCTGCACTGGGGTCGCCACCGACATCTTGTATTCGGAAATCTGTGGGGCCGGCGTGGACAACTAAGGCCTATACACCCTTTACGGATAGGCTCGTGTCTCTCGGTGGATACGTTTAATGAGCTGTGACGATGATATTTAAACGATGAATTGTGTACGTACGGTGTGCTTTAGTGATTGTAAACTGTGGTACATTGATGATTACACAAAAATAATTGTATAAAGCGACATGGTGTGAAAGATGGACCTTTCATTGCATTTCTTAATTAAATTTTAGCTTGGCTGCGGTTTAACTTAGTAAACACGTCAGTCGTCGATTTAACTCCGTTCTTGACATGAACAGCTTTTAGGTCACATCGAGGACCTAAAAGGGCAACTTGTCTCAATCTCGTTACAAACTCCCTTGACACTGTTCAAGCCAACGTCACTCTTTAATGGGAGCTTGACTGTCAGTCGTTTGATACTAACGCCCTATTTTGTGTAATAAAAACGTCTAGTACACGAAGGGCTCCGGGTTCGACATGTTTCCCCAAGTAGAAAACTGTGTGCATGAACATGTTTGTTTGTATTGTGTGTATCTAAAACGGGACCTTAATTTTTTTTGAAATTTTTTAATTTAAGTTAGATCTAATGAATCCAATTATATGTTATATTTCAAATAAATTCTAATGAATTTAATATAATTGTAAATTAAAAAATATATTTATAAAACTACTTTAAATTAAATGTAATCTTTGGATACGTAGAAACCAACTCGAGTATATTGATAAAAGATGGACGTAGTATTCGTAACTTCTTAGGAATTTAATCTAGGTATGGATAGACGTATTTATCTGCACTAGTACACGAGTGAAGACTGGATCAGACATTGTGAAAACATATTGAGTGGTATGATATACTTATAAGATTGCCTTTGCTTCGAGACATTTTCGAGAGATGTTAGTAAGTTATCAAATTGGATAAAGTGTGTAGTGTTTTATTTATCTACATTATTTATACGGCGTAACAAAGTGAATTATTACTTTTATATAATATTTCTGACTAAAGAATATACAACTATAGTTACTATGTATGAAGCAGGCTAAAATTTTGATTTTCTTTGAACAATTTTAAAGTTACCAGTTGACTCATTTATAAGATTACTAGCTTTTGCCCGCGGCTTCGCTCGCATTAATTTCGGGATAACACGGTACTTTCATTTATCACTATACATAGGATTTCCCCTCCCTCCAACTTTAAAGGTTTCGGGGTCAATTTCAGAATTTTTATTAGCAAAAAATATGTTATAGTGAGCTTACCTTAAAAGGTAGACATATACTCTCATGACTTTTGTGTAACTTTAACCATTTACTCAGCGTACGCAGCGGAAGCTCCAAGTATGAAAAAATACCCCCGATTTTGAAACATTCTTCATTGCTGCTCCACTTATATTACTCCTAGCGTGATGATATATAGCCTTTAGCCTTCCTCGATAAATAAGCTATCTAACACTGAAAGAATTTTTCAAATCGAACCAGTAGTTCCTGAGATTAGCGCGTTCAAACAAACAAACAAACTCTTCAGCTTTATATATTAGTATATAGATTTGAGATGTCCAGAGTTGTATATGTGTTTAACAAGATAATAAAGCAGATACTGCGAACTATATATTTCATTAATTCGAACTAATTAAATAATACCACCTATACGGGCTGACATTTACGGTGGTTTTCCTTTTTAAATACACCTCGTTATTAAACGAACAAACATTATATTGCACCAACCGTGACTCCACTGCATCATATAAGGTCTTAAGCACGTTTTTTATAAATTTTATCTTACACCTGAGCCGAACACAAGGTTAGCTTATCAGCCCTTGAATTCAGACATGCGTCGGCATACTCCGACAAAAGTTCTTTTAGAAATATTTTGAACTATCTCACTACAATTTTCATCATAATCAACATGACATTGGGACCACTTTCTTGTGGACAAAGGTCTCCCCGATTCTGCGCCAGGTATCCCGGTTCCCTACTTTTCTTGTCCAGCCTTTACTAGCGGCCTTAAGTCGTCGGTTCATCGGGTGGGAGGGCGTCCTACGCTACGTTTGCCAAGACCCGTACACGCCAGAACTCGAACGACAACGACTGTCGGTTTAAACTTGCTGATCAGGGCTATGTCTGTGACTTTAATTTTATGTTGTTTTTCTATGATTAAAATGTATGTATTAACAAAAAAATATATAATGGTGTTTAGTATGGCTAATAAACAATATACATATTATTATGTGTGTTGTTTAGTACCCATATTGCAGACTAAATGCTTCGTTTGTGACTAGATGGCGCTGTATGATTGTTAGTGGTAATTTATTTATTTTTAATGTTATATATATCTGGAGAAGAATGCAAGGTTAGCTTATCAATCTTTCATTCAAGTATGGGTGCGTCGGAATTACTGTCCTACTGAGATATCGATGAGTAGTTAAAGATTATATTTGTGAGGTATGGAGAATTGAAATACTAATTCTTTATTAAATAAATATACATTGACATTCACACAGCACCTCAGCCTCAAGGTAAGCGAAAAGCTTGTCATATAGGTAGGTACTAAACAAATGATGAACTTATATTTTTGTAAACACCTACATTACATCTCCTTGGGCAATAAAGTTAGGTAAACTTCTTAATGATCACGTAGTGAAATCACTTAACTTTAGATTCCTTTGTTGCTTTATGCATAACCCTTTCAAACAAATGTTGCGGTAAATATAAATTGTTAACTACATGAAATGGAATCCAAACGTATATGTTAATTTTATTATATTTCATTTAATTAAGTTAAATCTAAATTGAATATTTATGCCTAGAATATTTATGTGGCTGTAAAATGAAATTGAAATTGAAAAATGCTTTATTCAAATAAATCTTTACAGATACTTTTGAATCGTCAAAACAGTATATTTTTTTTTATTAAATCTAATGACTCTACCACCGGTTCGGAATGCTGCCATCCAACGAGAAGATCCCGGCAAGAAACTCGTGGGTTACTCTTTTCAATACTTGGTTTTACAGAGTTTGGTCAAATAACAAATTTATACAATTCAATTATATGCGTCTGCTCCTGGAACACAATGCAGGCAGACTAACATCACAAAATTTTGTCTGCTAAATATTCATCTACTGTGTAATATCCTTTTTTCAACAATGATTTCAAGTATTTATAAAACGTATTCTTAAATTTATTTTTCCTGATTCTCTTTCAAAACCAAATATTCTCACAAACGATCATTTTATTACGATCCTATCTGTAATTCAAACTTAAACTTCGTAATACCTCACGTATTCACCAACAAAACGTAATGAAAAGACATTTTAAAAAAAATCATCGTATTGAATCATTTCCCTTTTTGTCACCGCAGGCGTCTAAATTGCATAGATCGATGGAAAGCCGGAGAAATCAATGATTTGATCTTGACCCATCGTACCTTTGGTAACAACACGATTGTCTGTCTCACAAACAATAACTCGATATCTCGATACAAAATGAAAATTCCATAATACTCAACCGGCTATAAAAATTCAAGTCCTTGGTTAAGTATCCGTATTTAAGGTTACCTGTTAATTACAAACAAGGTCATCTGAAACCTTGAACACGTCATCATGTGGTTCCAACTGCATTTTTGCGATTTTAACGAGTTTCGAACTTTTTATAACGAGTACTTCGAGTATTTACCTAGATACATATTTCAAGTTATATCGTTAAGAACATTGCCGAAAGGGACTTCTTTTAATTATATTTTTAGTTTTAATGGTTTATAATTTAAGTGTTTAGGGTGTAATATATTTTAGTAAAATTTAAAATTGTCAATACCTTGAATAAATTGATATTAATTCAAAGATAATTATATAAATTTTAGATGACTCATAGATATCGTCATCATCATAGTATCTCATAATTTTACTGCTGAATAATGCCCATTCCCGAAAATTTTCACACAGACCGATCCCTGATCAATGATATTTTGTATATATATAAAGGTAGATACGCTATCCATGCCTCAAAAACGAACCACCGAAGAGAGTACAGTTTGTACTCTTTTATTTAGGTAAATGTGTTCGAAATTTGAATTATGTGTGTGTGCTGTCACTGCATTCGGAACACTTTTTTCGATTATTTTGTGAGCATATCACGAATCCATACTTTTTTACATCATTGTCCCTGACAGACTCGGCTAACAGTTGATATGAATCTGCCGCCCGCCATCTTTACCAGGTCCTTTTAGTTGGAAGTCAGCTAACGCTTTTTTGTATTTTTTTTTACTTGATTTGATATTTGGTTAATTGTAATGATAGTTTAAGGTATTGAGACGTTCCATTTCATATATTTTTTAACTTATTCAAACTTTCAATTATGGAAGTATTTTATTCAATGATGCTATTGATGACGCCATTTTCTTCATTATGTTCCAAATTTGTGCCGGATGCTCTTCAACTTTTTGCAAATGAACCAAAAGGTGGAGGCGTTGTTGGAAATTATGACATTTGTTGGTCACAGCAAACAAGTGAAATCGCTAATTAAATGCTGAGTCATCAAAATACTTCATTCGTTTTGATTCAAAATGTTTCCAACAGAGATAAGAACTAACCGTTATACTTACCTTTTTTTGGTCATTCAAAAAGTGTTTTTTCCATATATGTATATTTTTATTTAAAACTTTTGATTATAAGTTCACGGTTTTAGGTTATCAATTAAGGTTGAATACCGTTTTGTCTTGAATAAAGTAATGACTTTGATGTGTTCAAAATCATAGCTATAGTTTCAGGATTTGAGCTTAAATAAATTTCACAAATTAGTTAATACAGTACAGCATACATGTGCGTACAGCAATAGATGCAATATAGGGGATATGAAAAACATTAACTTAAAATTTATGAACCAAATTCGAACTTATGAGATTCCATGTAGTAATTCGACAGGTCTAAATCCAAACTTTAAAGGGTCGTCACTTGACTAAAGCTTTGTTAGTCCCACGCACCAGACCGTAACACATCGGAAAGGGTGAAAACAACTAACGGTCATGACATCGAGGTGTAACGGTTTGGGATGTGTAATTAAAGGCAGTTTTTATGGTGAGCAAAACAATGGTGTGCGCCGGCGCCGGTGGCGTGTGGGATGCTGGAAATGGGAGCGTATAACCTCTAGCTTTACTGTGGATTGGTTGTATTGAACTTGCAGTATCGTTTTGCAGTTCACTTTGACATTTTAAACTATGTCGTCGTTAGTGTCAAAACGGTTGTTTTCCCGTCCCATTAGCTCAGTGCACGTATTTTTAATACTTTTATCGTGCTTCGTTTCTTTAGAATAGATTTGATTGTACACTCTTACCCAAAAAATCTTTTTCAAACTTATAAGAATAATAAACTAAATTATTGTTTGTCTAAGTTTTCAAAGAAATCTTTAACTTGTACTTTTGAATCTGCAATTGTTAATAGTATATTTTTTACGAGTATGACTACATACTTCAGGTTTTAATCCAACACCACTTTCTTTTACTCGATTAATTTATTTTACTCGTACATTCTCGAACGCCGTAGCTTATTTATATTTAATTATAAATGTATAAACATTTTGATACGATTATAAAGATACAGATTTTATGAACATAAATTTATGTTATGTAGGAATAGTCGATAAAATAGGACAGTTAAAAATGAATTACAAAGTCATATCATTGGAAAATATGGATTACCTGTACTGGGGTCCAATTCCGATAAATTAAAAATGTGCAAATACGATCTTGAAATATGAATTATGTCTCAGTAGTAAATTTGTTCTCATTCTTTCTGTTTTAGAGTAATTTTTATAATTACCATATAAAACCATTGACATTAAATTTGTGCCGGAATACCAAAACAGTTGTATTGAAAAGTTATGTCGTTATGTCAAGTTAATGAGTACAATTGAGACCAGGTGAATCGCGGTAGCGTTTGAAATGATCAGTCATTCGCGTGGCCTATGATTTACGGGCTAATTATTCTATCGTGATATAAATGTACGACGGTCACTTATAAGATTAGTGCGTGTGAAACAACTTTTTTAGTGCAGGAGTTTAATTTCATACTCGGCCGATTAAGGCCGTTGACCACATTGCGTCATTTGCGAGTTAGGGTATAGCTTAGTCAGGTGCGAGCCATCTGTTGGATTGCAAAAAATATGTAAAGCTCGTAAATACATTCTTTCACCATGTGTTATCCGATTCAGCGGTAATTACTATATATGCGTCGGTGGCTCATTGGCGTGGACTGTTGCCTTCTGATCTGGAGCAGGTTCAAATACCGCTGCGTACCACTGTGTTTTCAAGTTTTCCATAATAAATTTACGTTTATCCGACGCTCTTACGGTGAAGGAAACATCATGAGGAAACTGGCGCACGAAAGAAATTGAAAGGTTGTGCGTGAAGTCGGCCGCACTGGACCCGCGTGGACGAATAAGGCCTATATGGTGGGATGGTATAATGAGCTGATGATAATGACTATATATGTTGCGGTGTTGGGTTTCGCTGATTACCAGCCCATAGACTTACATATTATTTGCGAAAAATCGTTGGCTTGATGAGAAAAGCGGAGGACCGAGATATCTGGCGTAAAATGGTTGAGACTTGAGAACTATGTCCAACAGTGGACTGCAATAGGTTGAAACGAAAGTAAGAAAGTGTCGCTACCTGTCTTAGTATATAATTAGTTTGTAGTAGGTACGGTTTGTGTTGCTTCGACTAATTCGTGATTATCATCGAAACATTAGCAAACATTTTCGTTACCTGACTTGTATTGGTAAAATTTTCAATACATTCGAACATAGAATCTTCAAGAGAGTGAACCAAAATATAATTTAACGAGTTCTCGCTCTAGGTAGTGGCATTTCGTCTCAATAGTTTATACGAGCAAAAGCGAAACTGAAATGAAAAATAAAACAAATTCATAGTTGGAAAAGTGAACCGGGTGCAATGAAGCTTGGTGATAACAATGGGCAAGTAAAAGTGACCATTTTATATATGAATAATATATTATAAGTCTATTGATATTGTATTGACTTCATAACGATAATGGAATTCCAATAAGTTAATATGTTTTACCATCAGTATATCAATAATAGCGAAACGCTAGAGCGAAGTGTTTAAGCAACTTTCTAGAGCTTTTTTTCTTTTTAGACTGATTCTTATTGTTTTTCAAATCATGCTATCCAAAGTGCATAAAGGTATCCATAATATAAAATAGTTGAAATAGATTTGAACCTTATGGAAAAAGTCCTACAAACAAGTTCATTCAAAGTTGTCTTTTTACTTGCCATTTCATGTTATTAAAAAAATGAAAAAAATCATGATAAAATAATTTCTAAACATTGAGATTTTCTAGATTGTCTACATTGAGATATAAATAAAAAAACTGTTATTATAATCCGGTAAGTTGGCACGCATGACGCGCCTTAAAATGTTAAGTTGGTAACAAAGTCATCAGTTTAATGGTACCACCATGTTGTATTATACTTAACAAGTTCAGCGATCCTTAACACACTGCACGCATAATAAACTTTAAATTATTCTGACTTTTTCAATGTGAGTAAGACAAAAACTTCACGCGAGTCAGTATGAGCATTGTAATTGTTAAATTTCTATTCGAATAGATCTGTACTAAACGAATAATAAGATCGTAAATAATGGTTAGTGTTTCATACTGTTTCCTGATTTATAAGTAAAAAGTGTAGAAACTTTTGAGTATATTTTTATGGACAGGACAATGAGAAGACGATTTTTTTTTCTTATCTTTATACTACTAAGTCGCAAACAAGCTACGGGCCGCCTGATGGTAAGCGGTTACCGAAGCCTATGAACGCTTGCAATACCAGAGCACTACATGCGCGTTGTCGACCATTTAAAAGATACCTATTTAATCGCCGCTTAAAGGACCCCATACAATATTCCCTTGGGAAAACCTCTACAGGGAGCTCATTCCACAATCAGAGCATTCGCGATTTACTGGATGGTAATGACATGTCCATCCATAGACATTGTTTACTCCGAAGGAACTACGAGTGCGTTGCCAAATATAGAATACCTCTTCACAGAAAACCTATACTAGATACTAAGTAGACTCGGTACTGAGTCGTCTAAAAATTAAAAGAGTCGTCGTAAATAAGAAGTAATTTGCACTTCTGTTTTTCGGGATACGGGGACTGTAGCCAGTAAAATCACCGGGTATAAAAGACCTAACATCTGTTGCCTCGGGTGTCGGGCGCAGTGCGGCGTTAATGGAGAATAATAATTGTCTATCAGTTGTTGGTCTCCATCAAAGACGTTATGTCATGATCAGGAGTATCACTTACCATCAGGTGAGCGCGTTGACCGTCCTGGTACACTTGGTAACATAAAAAAAATATCCGCTTAATCCTGAGCCGTAAAATTAAACAGCTTATAGTAAGGTACCTGTATGTTTACATCCCTGAAAATGCATCATAATATTTGTTTGGAACACATGTTTATAAATTGCATATAAAATATTGGCTAAACGTAATTTTGGTATTACTCTGCGGATTTCAAAGAATTCAGGACGTCGATGTTTTAGTGCAGTCAAGAACCCTTGCGGAAATAAAATACAATGTTAAAACCACAAAATAAATGTTCAAGAAATTTTGACAGTTTGCGACGTTTAAAATGCAATCAGACACATCATTATCTTATACCTATACATTAATGTAACATTCTCTAGCTAATTAACATTAGTTACGAGTATTTGTCCCACAAACAAGCGATTCCATTCATGTCTCGATACGAGCTTGTCTGGATCTCACACAAACCCGCTATAAAATAGCTAGAGCGTTTTTGCATGTGGTTTTTGTTATCGAAACTAGTTATTGATTCAACCACTAGTTTTTGCGATGTATTTGCGTTACCGATTCATTTATGGCACAGGATGTTCTTCCTTTCCCTTCATTTCTCGTTTGGCTGCACATCGGTGTGTTAAGGTCGACTGCTTGTCCTTTGATAGCTACAGTTTTGTTGAAATGAGTTCATTAACCAGTGAATACAACACTATTTTGTTAAAAAAGGTAACATAGTTATGGAACCTAATCGAATGGGCTGAATGACGGTAAGAAGTGACAGTTGTACGTAAAGAGCTCTTACATCAATCAATACGAGAAACGGGATGTTTTATTCTAACTGACAATTGCTGTTAATCGCAGATGGGCGTTACAGCTTTACCGGGCGAGCACAGATGGATTTCAGCCTTAAAATGAACACAACGAGCCTAACAAGACTCGGTACTGAGTCTTCTAGGTAGGAACCACCGCAGTGCCAGATATCGTCTCGTAAATTCGAAGTATTTAGCACTTCTGTGTTTCGAGTTGAGGGCACTGTGGCTAGCAAAATTACTGGGAAATTTACAGAGAACATCTGTTGTCTCGGGTGTCGGGCGTAGTGCGTCGTTGATGGAGAATAATAATTATTTATTAGTTTTATCTCCATTAATGCCGCTCTTTCGTGGTAAGATGTATTACTTACCATCAGGTAAGCGTCTTGGCCGTCCTGTACACTTGGTAAGATTAAAAAATACAGAAGAAAAAAAATACAGAAAATACAAATTTGAAAATCGAAGCCAAGAAGTGTAACGGATATGTCACTCCAACTGTCAAACTATTCGCACTTGCACAGCACATTCGAGAATACCAACCGGAACGTCCCTAACAGATACATATTAAGTGGTTCCACTCGAGTGCTAGCCTTAGAGCCAGCATAATGTATACGCGCCCAAATTGCCGGGATCCGGGCGTGTGACTCATGGGCGATGTTCTTTTGATAAAAAAACATGGTTTTAAACTTTAAGTGTAACGTTAAATTACGTGGCAAGGTTATACTTGTGGCAATAAGCCTGTGTGTTGTCTTTAATTGAATTTTAACTATATAACGAAATATATATATATGAAATTATAGACGACCCGTGCGGTGTAATGGCTGAGATGTCGGCTATTGCACCAAGAGTCCCGGGTTCGATCCCCGTGTTGAAATTGCTCAATGCAATTTAATAATATATTTATTTACCAATTTTTTTGTTACACTTTTATTTTAAATCTATATAGTATCAGGTTCCCATAAAAATCTTTAATCATCATCATCAGCTAATTAAACGTCCCCACCGAGGGGCACGAGCCTACCCGTATAGGGTGATTAGGCCTTTGTCGACCACGCGGGCCCAGTGCGGATTGGATGACTTCACACACAACCTTTGCATCTCTTCGCAGGCGTTCGTAAAGGTTTTCTCACGATGTTTTCCTTCACGTAAGAGCGTCGGATAACGTACAAATAAAATTTCGAAAATACGAAAACACATTGGTACATGGCGGGATTGAACCTCAGCCCTCCCGGTAGGAGGGCAACAGTCCGCACCATTGAGCCACCGACGCTCCTAAAAACCTATAATATCAGTCCTGTATAGGTCGAATAGATACGCATGATTTAAAATTCACACTGCATATTTACATGAATATTATAATTATGTTAATCAGTTGTTTACTATCCATATTACAGGCTTATTCTTAGTTTGGGGATAAATAGTGAAGTTGCGATTGCCAATATTTATTATTTATTTATCTAACTTCATATAGTTTTAACGCGAAAACATTATTGGCTAGTGAATGTAAGTGACCTCGTTTATGTGTGGATGTGAGCTGATGTACAAATTAATTATCGTTTATTAGCAAGTTGTTGTCGGCGTTTCCTATTCGTTTCATAGATTACGATGATGCATACCTATATGAATACAATATGCAACTATGAAGTGTGTTATTTTGCAAACAATGTTTTAAAGTTTTGAATGTTCTAAATATAATTTATAATTAAAGTCATATACATTTCCAACATCGACATCAACTTTGTACCTATCGTCATAAATAAATGTACGTGAGTGTTGAGGAACAATATACATTATACATTTATGTCTCGCCGAGGCCGCTTTAAAGCTCCCTTGGCGACTTGTATAACATCTTTTGTCATACTTTTTTTGGGCCCTTCCTGTTTAATAAATTAAACACAAAAAAATGAATATATTTAAATGTAATAAAAGGACATGTAAAATTAAATTGAAGGAATACATTCAAAGCCTTTTATATGATGACACTGAACAGTTACTGCATATGAACATATAAAACATATACACTTACCTTTTCACACAATAACATATAACACAATCACATTACACAACACATACTTACTTATTATATGCCCTTTAAACTATAGGTCTCTCTCGTAATTAGTTTTTGTTTGCTTGATACAAACCTTGGATATCATGTTTATATGTTAGCTTTTTTACTGTATTTTTGTAATCGGGATGGCCTGGTGACCCGTAATACAGGTCCTAGAACCTATACGGCACCAGTATTCCACGAATGACTAAAGAAACCCAACAAAATTTTTATTTTTATTATTTTTATTTTATAAATGTGAAATTGTGTCTGTTGTTTGTCTGTCTTTCACGGCGTAACGGAGCAACGAATTGATATGATTACTAGATGGATATTTTAAGGGATGGAGAGTGACCAACCTACTCATTGTCTCTTTCAAACCCTAAAATTGGGGTGTAAGTTTGTATGGAGCATTTCACTTTTTTCATGGAAGAAAGATAAAAAATCGTAGGCGGCAACAGAAATTTCGTGCATCATTTTCATTTTCGGAAATCTGTAAAATACCATTCCATTACTGTAATGTACCAATTTCTGAATATTTGTGCACGATGGAATAGTACGCTAACTTTATCTTAAGATAAAATAAAACTTATCAGTATGAAGTACTAAGACAAGATCTTGATAATCGTAACGTCGTGAAGATTTTTAAATAATGTTTTGGTTTTCCATAAAAGAGGTTATTTTAATAATAATAATAGATGCTTCAATTTTATTTACATGTATAGGTTTATGTGTCTATGTACGATATCAAATCACGGTACTTTATTATCACCATGAATGGGTTGTGGTAAAAACCGTTTCGTCAAAGAAGATGCTGAATGAAAACCGTTGCGGCCAGTTCGCGCGGTTAAATAACCGAACGTTCCCGTGTGAATGTTGTTCACGATAGAGATGTTGCTAATGAATTTTTAATATTCGCGAATGCGAGTGCGAAAGGTTTATGCGAATGTGTGGAGATAAATCCGAAAACGAATGTCTAGTAGATATCAAATCAAGAACGAAAAAACGATAGCGAAAAAATAATGGTAAATATGTAACTATTAAAACACAATATTTCATCGTTCTTTGGTTTGCAAAGACAGAAAGTATGCATTTAATAAATATATATTAATAAAAAAAATCTAAAAAATAAACAATTATTTTGGCGGAACTTTCAATGGACATGACTGTCAATGTCAATTTTAAGTAGTACAAACATTAAGTTATCTTGATATCTGGCGCAAAATTGGAGAGACATAGGTCTCTGGACATACTGTCTACTACTGGACATAGGTCCAGTAGTGGATTGCGACAGGTTGAAGAGAGTAACATCAAGTTAATAGTCAAATAGCAATAAAACGCGATAATCTGCAAACATTTGGATTCGCAAAACGTTCGTATCACAGATTTCCCAATACAGGAGATGGGGCAAGCCGCGTTTAAAGTGCGACAAATGTAAGCTCAACGAGCATACACTGGCTGCCAGTTTACGCTCTGCGAGTCGAGTCAAGACGCACGATATTAGAAAAAATTACCGTGTTTTCCAAAATGCCATCCTGTGCAATTGTAACATGCCATCATCGCAATGAATCAGTAAATTTACCAAGAAATATAATAACTTTTCACAGGTAAGAACTGAAAAGAAATTGCGACACTGGGACTGCCTAAACTTGGCGGCTTGTCCAGTCTATGGTTCGTATCGTCTGAACCAAATGCGAACATTCCTATGTTTGATATGAAGCAAATATTCGAAATGATGCGAATGTTTGAATTGAAATGTTGATGCGAAGCCGAACGATTTACGTCGATTTTTTAACGACAACACACGATCGTTACAACCCTAGAGAGCAAAAGGCATTTCGTTTGAATCGCTTAGTGCTGCACTAGAGACCGATTAGTTACGCTTACTGTGCGGCACCAGGGTTGTTGTTAGACCTAGTTAGGACAACAATGTTGACGTATCTCTTTGACACTTCGCTGTATAAAAGTAAACACATCGTGATTTTTTTTCATGGACGTAATTTATTGTCCTAGTTATTTTAATGAATAGACAAAATAAGTCGCGAAATTTACTGTAACTGAAATAAATAAGCGTTATCAACACGATGCGTTGTACAGACACCTATCTCCCATATCAATTTACTTAAATTTTGTAATTGACCAAGTCCCTTGTTTCTGTTGTATGAGACAAAAGATTACCTATTTTAATACTGGTATAGTAAAAACAGGGCTTTCTCATAGAACATAGTTTCATATAGCATAAATCAATAGATATTGATCCTTAACCGACCACGCAGTTAGGCCCAATGTGGATTGATGGGTTTAACAAGAATTGATATCGGTTAATATTTAAGAGCCATTTTATCCAGCTACAACTGATGAAATATTAACGACAACATATCACGACAGGAGACAGCCCTAATTACGAAACAGGTATTCGTGACGGCTCGTAATGTACGTTTCTTCTAAATTGATTCCCCTAATACCAGCCTTTTGGTGCCAACTGTGATTCTGTTTGATGATTTTCACAAGAATATCAATGTCGTGAAAGTCCGGATGTGCGAAATGTGAACCATTATGGAGAATGACGTCACCGTCACAGGCTGGTGTAACAAATTGTTAGTAGATATCCGCCATCCTTATATGCAGCAATCGTCAGAGCTGCGTTAAATGTTAATATATCAGGATATTAACAGCTAAACTCTTTGATTATACTTTAAAGCTAAAGAAAAAAAGGGTTACAAATGCACGATATTTTAAAACTCAAGTACAGAAAAAATACAATTCTTGTGACTTTGGGAACCAAATCGGATATAATATGGTCCTTAAGCTCTGTAAGAGTTTTTGGCTTCCTATTCAACCTATCGCAGTCCACTGCTGGACATAGACATATCGCCGTCCTCTCCGCTTTCCTCATCCAGCCTCCACCAGCGACCTTTCGCAAGTCGTCGTCGTCGTTGCCTTATTATAAATAACCGCATATTTTGTTTATATCTTGCCAATTGACTTTAGCTTGGCGGCGTTAGTTCTACAGCAGTACGCATTTCATAAGGCGAGTTTTGAATCGTCAAACACACATATACGGATACATTATTCCTATAATTTTCAAAGGAACGACTCAAACTAAACCAGATATATAATGCATAGTGCCGAGCGCGGCTAATATGCATTCATCATCATCATCATCATCAGCTCATTAAACGTCCCACCGAGGGGCACGAGCTACCCGTATAGGGTGATTAGGCCTTAGCGTCACGCGGGCCAGTGCGGATTGGACGACTTCACACACAACTTCGAATCTCTTCGCGTGTGCAATGAAGGTTTCCTCAGATGTTTCCTTCACGTAAGAGCGTCGGATACACGTACATATATTTTTCGAAAATTCGAAAATACATTGGTATGTGTCAGGATTTGAACCTCAGCCCTCCCGGTAGGAAGGCGACAGTTCACACCACTGAGCCACCGACGCTCTATGCATATATAATAATATGCATTGCGACTGACTAATACCTGCACAGGAATAAGACGCGGCCTGCACAGAGTGTACCGATTGGTCACTAGCATTGTTCACGGTTCTTAAAGTCTTCTGCGCAGGTACATCGGTCAGCCTCATCAGTAGTGTCCTGCTGTTCAACATTTTCGGGATTCAGTTAATCTCAGTTTTAACTATCTTCCCGCGTAACTTCAGTTAGGCCAAGAATATCAAGACTTGACCTGACCGTCTTCACTCACTTTTCAAAACCCTATGTTTGATTTTTTGTTGTGTGTGTCGACAAATAAGATCGAAGGTCCGATAATGAGTCGATTTGTATTTAATGGCCAGGAGCACATATCATATAACATATACCGGATCTAGTATACGTAGGCGGCGCGGGCGCACGTGACAGGCATAGAATGTCTCTCACACGACACAACACGAGCGCGACAAGTAACTGGATGACCACAATGATGTAAAAACTATAGATTCGTGATATGCTCACAAAACAACCGAAAAAGTGTTCCGAATGCAGCGACATACACATATTTCGAATTAGCCTACATTTACCTTAACAAAGAGCCTACAACTCTATCTCGAGCCTACAACTGTATCGGTTCGATTTTGAGGCACGGGTGGCGTATCTACCTTTATTGTACAGAATATCATTGGATGACCACAGTAATGTGAACTGACAAATCAAAAGAGCTACATTTACATTTTCTAGGATGTTACGACGTAAGACATCATAGTTTTTGTTTTAATTGGTGCACTATTAATAACTTTAAGTAATTAAAAAATAAAGGTTCGATGTGGATAGTTATAATGCCAGCTCGAGGAATGGAGAAGTTATACATTTCATAATTAAGTTTAGATTTATTTTGCAACCAATAGAAATCTATTTTTTTATATCCTAATATTATATTATGTTAAAGATTCCTATAGGGGTTCTGTATGGTTGGGCATGTGTCGTGCAGTGATACGTTATGATCTTATTTATAGATTGAATAGAATAAATTATTTATTTACTAGAACTGTTAACAAAAGCTACATTTAAGTGTTCATCCACTAATTTCAAACAGTATGTCTAGTGTAGTGTTATGAAACAATATTTGATTAACATGTTATAAAACTTATTCGTCAGTAGTTGGGCGTCACAACAGTTAAATTCCCAACACATCCTAATCGTAGAACAATAACAGATTGAGAACGCAATTAACTTATCTCTTTATTTAGTATTGACGTGAGCGATTGACCAGTGTGGCACGGTCTTTACAGTTGTTATGTAAGCTCGCGTACTGTGTGCAACGCGCCTTACACAGTCGACGCACGAGTTGAATTTTAAATTCATTTGTTTAAACTCATTCTCACGGGGATTTTGGTATTTTACTTTTACTTGCACATTGACATGACTATGGTGATGTGATGCACTCACGTTTCACGCACAGTCAAATGTTACGAACAATCTAATCGACATGTTTATTTGAATTTAGATCAAAAACTTATAAATTTATAAGTTCAGACAACACACTGCTTATGATTATTTTTATTAGCCATCTTAGAATTAACTAAATGTTAATTTGAACTACTGGTACGGATAAACTTAATATATAAGTACATGCTTACAGAAATAATTAAAAGTAATACATATATACATTTTTATGGTGAATACAACCGATATAAATACCGATTTTAATACAAATATGACTATTATAAAGTACAAATAAACTGCACGGAAATTTAACCCTGAATCTCTAAGTATGTAACGTATGTTATATTTACAAATATAAAGTAAACATGTTTATTCGTTGATTAAGTGTCAGATACGTGTTCAAACAAAAAAAACTTATACATCTCTGCCAAGGGGAACGAGCCTACCCGTAAAGGGTGCATAGGCCTAAGTCGTCCACCCTGACAACTTCACGCACAACCATTATATCTCTTCGCAGGCGTGCGCAGGTAACCACACGATGTTTTCCTTCACCGTAAAAGCCACGAATAAACGTAATTTCGAAAATTCGAAACACATTGATTGGTACGTGGGGGCATTTGATCGCGCCTCCAGATCGGAAGGGGAGGAAGGCTAAACTTAATTTATAAATCAATAACAATATAAAAAATTGATAAAATTTAACCAATCTCGATGACAACTCGCTCGGAACGTGTAACAAATTTAATCACGGATATTATACAAAAGTAGAACCAGGCCAAAGTAGAGCACTGAACATTAAAAATAGGATAGAAATCACAGGTTATGTAAGCGTGACTGATAATAATGCTGAATTTAGGTGTAGGGCAGGTCTGTGTGTAATAAAGGCGTGTGTTGGACTTTGGATTTCACCGGTTAGACTAGGGTTGGTAAAATGATTGGCATTTTTTACAAATGGCATTTTTAATTTACAACAAGGGTTGGTAATTTGTTTGACGTTTAATATACCTGCCATCTTTTATTTTGCTATACCAATATAATATTTTAAAAATGTATTTTTAAATGTTCGAAATATTACCCGTGCAAATAGAAGTGATTGTATAGTTATGTTTTATCCGATCGACTAAATTGGTTTGCCATCTAACACTGGATCTAGAAAGGTTTTTGCCACTTAGACTTCTTGGCCTTTTAATGTGTGATAGTGGGCCATTCGCCTCGCCCACATATTGGCGTGATCGATTTGTAGAGGTAACTCAAAATAAATTCAGGCAACATAGCTGTAATATGGATATTATTGTGAAATCTGAACCTCTCTGGATAGAGAGAACTAGGATTAGGGACACTTCTTATGGAACAAATGAACTAATTTTGTCAAATAGTGTCAATTTGTTTGTGATTTTCCATTAACTTATTAATATGAAAATGTTTTATTTAAAAACATCTCAGTATATTACCATGTTTCGAAAAGTATACTTCCACTTTAGCGCTATACGTTCACTACTGGATAGTCTTTCCTAAATATGAAGATAGATTTCGGACTTAAACTGTTGCTATAGTCCAATTCGCTAGGACGCACCACGAGTTTGAAGTGGGACTTAAATGTTGTATTTTAGGACATACAAATGTTTATGCTAATCCAAGTCTGTGAAACATGTTTTGGCAAGAATGGACTGACCGGAGATCACGGCCTATAGAAAACCGTCGTGAAAGATTCCTTTGCATTGTTTATCTGAGTGAGGTTATCGGCGGCCTTACTCTTTCCCATCCTTTTATTTCTTTTTCCCTTGTAGAGCTTGTCAATGCAAAGGAATAAATAAATTGTAAGCCTTTTTTGACGACCCAATTGATGTAGCGGTTGAGACGTCGACTACTACTACACCAAGGGTTCCGGGTTCGATCCCCGGACATTACAAACATTTGCATGAACATGTCTGTTTGTAATGGTCTGGGTGTTTTCTATGTAAAATATGTAAGTATTTACAAAAAAAATATCTTAGTATGTTAATCCGTTGTTTTTGTACCCATAATACAGGCTTTACACTTAACTTGGGGCTATATGGCGCTGTGTGAATTTCAGCGGATATTTATTTGTTAATTTTTTGTACGTTACAGTATTTATTGATATTATTGGTTTTTGTAATTCGTTGACTGTATGCATTGTGGCAGCCCTATAGCGGTGAGGTAAGCGTCATGCGCAGCCGACGGCGCGTGACGAGCGCATCCGCCGGGCCCTCGGAAGCCCAGCGCCCTCCGACAAGTGCCGGCCATTGTCTTGTACTCATGACTACTGAACGCATGCAACAAACGCATTCGAACTGTTCACTGGAAAGATGAGAACAACACACGAACTGTATCAATAGGTTTTAGAAAATTTATGAAGCTATTTTAGACTTTTCTTGCGTTTGAATCGTCAAGGAACAGAACAAGAAAGAAACTAACATCTTTTGCCAACGAATGAAGTGCGTTTGATGGTGAATAAAAAATGTCTATCAGTTGTTGGCCTCCTTCAATGCTGCTCTGATATGGTCAGGAGTATCACTTACCATCAGGTGAGCGTCCTGAACCTGTACACTTTGCCACATAAAAAATAATAGGACCAGCGAACTGTTAGTATCACGGTTTTGGTTAAGAAAGGTATCATGAATATCTTATTGGAAACAGCTAGCAGCTATTTAGTAAAAAAATCACCTAATTCATAATCTTCTTATGTTAATCTATAGGTAGACCCATAATTGACTAATTAATCATACAATGTATTTAGATGGCATACCTTGTACTTATGTTCATGAAGAAATAAATGATATAGTTAGTGCTTCTATAAGAAAGAAAAGTAAAAATTAAAGTGAGCCTGCCTGTATTTTTTAATACAGGCGTTACGATTTAATATACAAACTCATTTTAGAGATAACATTCAAGGTCGATATTGCATTTAAGAACATTATATCGTAATTTTACGCGAATAAAGTAGATCACCTATTATTATATCGTATAATTATACTCGTGCTGAAAGTACAAACTTATCATTATTTTTTTAAAATCCCCTGACTAAACAATCAGTCGAGGTATGGATACATTAACAGAAATGAAGTTCATTAGAAAAATAAATCAAATCATCCCATTAAGCGTGTTTCTACTACCGACAATCGTACTTATTCGAAATTAAAAATAGAACATATTTTCCGAGCCCTAACTAAAACGAAATCCAAAGTGACAACCGACAGAAAAAGTTGTCTTTCGGTTTGGGATTCTCAACGTTTCGCTTAGGTTGGTACTATGGAGCGAATGACATAGTACGCTCGACTACTGACCGACATAGCTGTTAGAAATGGTAAACGAGAGCACGTCTCGGCCTCGCCACCCGTGTTCTGTTACCGACACCAACACCCTGCAACCGGACACCGCACCGCCGACCGGAACAGATCACCCAGATGATATTTTCTTATATCTTGTACGTCAGATGGCTTGCGGACGTAGAATTTTCTAGAGTGGTTGATAATATACCATGCAGTTTTAACTGTTATATAGGTAACCTTTATTCATCTGAGAGAGATAATAACAATTAAATATACAGCGACGTCCAAATAGCGCCCCTAACTAAGCATCTAGTTTGTGATATTAAACCAGATAGACAATATATTTTTGATTTTGATATTATACATATGAAACGAGTAACATTTTTATATGCAATGACGTCATTGTTTGAAGGATATTGACAAGATATCGATTATGGAGCGTTCTCGTACTTTTGCGCGCAAAACAAATTTTGTTCAAACTCTTATTTTTGCTCTCCATAATTTACGATCTTCTACGCCAAATGCATAACTAATATATCTGCAATATTAAATGTACGTCAGAATACAAACTAAAGTGATTGCAAGCCGAAATTTCGAGAACCTATATTAAATGCTATACGCTTGGGTCGCATATATACATACATTTGGAATTATCTCTTTGTCTCTTTATTATCTTACTGTGGTGTGAATTAAAAAAGAAATCATTACGACTACAACAAGAAAATCGTCAAAATAAATACAATTAGAATTAGACCATAAGTACTAGTGAAGTAAATACAATGTTTTATGTGACAAAAACTGCGTACGAAATCTGGCCATAAACAATTCGGTCAGTGGCGAGCCTCAATTCGGCCGGCACTTACTGTCGGTATTTACTTTTTTATTGTCACAATCTCTGTACACTCAATTTAGTTACAAACTGAGATGATTTTGTTAGTGCAGCGTTTTACGACTTTGTATGTACCAATATATTTTTGTTTTCGTCTTAAATGTATTAGCATGATTTTGAATTTCGAATTTGATAAAAACAAGGTTTCCAAATTTAAATTCGATATTAAAATGGGTATTGTGAATCGAGTTTGTAATGCGCATAAATTGAAATTCTGTGACAATGTTGTTTTTCAGAGCCTTCGATTTCGTTGAGTGTATAATATTGAGTTGCAGTCATCATTTCGTTTCTTTAATATTTTGAAGGATATTTTTATTTATCATTTATAAATCTTTAACAAAACTTAAAAAAAAAGACACAATATTGCTTTGCGAATTAACAACCACTTAACGTCCTGAGATGGCGTACCCCTATATCTTAAGCCGGTAAACACGGCATGTCTTGTGAAGCATGGAAGGACTTAAAATATTTTTTTTGGTCGCCTCACAACAATAAATTAACATATTTGAATATCCATACAACATACTGGCAACTGCGGCAGTAGGGAATCACGATCGTTGTGCCCGGATGTATTAAAATTTTATGGTTTACATCCGAAAAGCTATTGTTACTATTTCATGTTTCTACGGTTACCTGAATTGTTTTAGGCTTCAATTATTAGAATTATATATTACATTTAAAAAATACCTGAATCGTGTAGCAGATGGGCTGGTCACGTATGTCGCATAACCGATGTCCGTTGGAGCAGACGAGTTCTCGAGTGGAGACCGCGTCTTCGCAAGCGTAGTGTAGAACGCACTCTGGCCCGATGGACCGACGGCTTGCGAAAGGTCGCTGGTGGAGGCTAGATGTGGAAAGTGGAGGACCGGGATATCTGGCGCAAAATGGGGAGACCTATTTTCAGAAGTGGACTGCGATAGGTTAAAGAGAGAGTAGCAGATGGATGTCAACTGCTAGGGATCGGCCCCAGTGGATTTGATAAGGGGAGTCCTTCGTTCAGCAGTGGACTTTTTAGACTGTAATGATGATGATTATTATTTATGGAAATCACACAACTGGGACCGCAGTCCCAGCTATAAATCAGGCAGCCATGCAACCGTGCAACGGTTATGTGACCAATCCAACCACGGTCCAAGGGCCAGCCGTGTTTAGCAACACTCGACTCGTTGTGAAATTATTCGCTTTTCGTTCTTTTGTTTGTTTTAAGATGGTGTCGATAACAATGGACATGATACGAGCGGGTTCAGTACTAAATGTTTGGTTGTTAAATGTGTACAGTCAGGAGCAATAATATGTATCGTCATCAGCCTATAATGTATCCATGAACAGAATTTCAATAAAATACTAAGTCTCAAAACATAACAAAACAAAAAATACAAAAAAACAGTTTGACAGAATATACTGGATGAAATCGAGAACATGAATTTTTTTAAATAAGAACCTACTCGTGTAAAATCATATAAAATACCTAATAATACTATAATACTTTGCGGTTGATGATAATACATATTATTGCTCGTGACTGTACATAGCAAATAGTATTCGCCAACGACACTACAGCCTACAGGCTATGGTCGTTGGTATTCGCCCAGGCAACTGACACAGATGTAATGGCAGTCGCACAATAACATAATGACATAGCACGCTGTAGTAGTAGCTAGTCAATCAGTTATAATGTGAACGTGGAATCTGTGTCAGATTATGAGCCCGTGTTTATCGATAACTGAAACTCAAAATATCATTCGAAAAATCTTTTACAGATACTTTTGAATCGTCAATTGTTATTATTTATTTTGTATGACTCTACCATCTCGGAATAAGTAGGATCTTCGAGAAGAGCCGGCATGATACTTGATAGTCACTCTTTTAAACTTTTTTATATCATTGGTTACAGAGTTTTGTTATACATCCACACATAATACAACTTTACAATAATTTATTACAACGATTTTGTAACGAAAACACTATGTGCATGAGCACCCATCTTTATTCTATAAATATTATTCTATTGTAAAGTAACCATTATTCATGATGAAAGGGAAATTCGGCAAGATTTTGTGGTATTTAATTAAATCATTTTATGCTTCTTCCAACAAATGATTTTCCTACTATTCTTAGTGTAAGTAATCAACTGTTGGAAAAGTTGTTTTTTACAAATAAAAAGATAGAGGATATTGTTGTTTATAATAAGTCTCCATTTAGGTACTTACAATTGTATAGTTAATATATTATTTCCACGTTGACGGAACGCACCTTTGATAGTAGATTCACGTTCGTTAATGAATTGAGATTATTGACATTTGAAAACTAAATTCTACGCATAGAATTGTTTTCCAGTATTTTTTTTCATGTATCTTATGAGTGAACAATGTCTGTAATTACAACCAGAAGTGAGGTCATACTTTTGCATGCGGGCAAAATCTGGCATTTTCAGGGATTCCAACCTTTAGTTCTCTGGTTTCTCAAACTATATTAAAAAAATCATGTATCTTAGACTGTTATACGGCCGGCTCCTGGAGTAATATGTTGACTTATTTTTATATTTATGATGAAAACTTATTCATTAACATTTTGACCTTAAGGCGTCATCAAAAAGGTACAAAACAAAAAGCACGAGCATACTACTGTCACTATGATGTGTAGTTAGCAACGTGATTATGAATGAACTTTCTGCCTGACTGACGCGATGGACCGAATTTTGCCGCGGACACTTTATGAGTGAGATTGTGCTTTTAGTTAGTTTACTGTTTATCTAAGCGTTGATGTTAACACCAACTAAGGTATATATTATAATATTGAACTTAGCTCTAATTTTACATTTGTTTTTGAAAGGATTTGTAATACAAGGTTTGATTGATTTGAGATTAGTTTGTGTGATGATGTGATTTATTCTGTTATTGGAAATGCTGCTGGACAATAAGCTTTAATAATTTCTAAATTTGTCGTTATTTCCCACGTGGACATTTTATAGGTATATATGGGTAGATCCGTAAGCATTGTTCGCATTTGAGGTCGCATTAATTGTGTGGGATGGCTGCTTTACTAAATCATATATATATATATATATAACCTATAACTATACAGACACTCCAATTTAATTTATATGTAATAGGTTACCGTAAAAGTATTATATATTATATTATATATATATATATAAATTAAATGTACGTCTGACTGTTTGTTCTAGGTTGGGTAATCAAAATTTTATTTTTAGAAAATACTTTTAATTTACAACCTTTTTTCAAAAATTTGTAAAGTTATATAATTTGCTAGTTCGTCATTTAGTTGATACGTATTAACAATAGTATTTACTCATGATAGGTATTTATTCTCTGGTTTTTTAGGACTCATTGTTAAATTATTTATAGAATTAGACAATAATCTTACCTCCAGTATCATAATCTCTTAAGGTTAAGGTTCTTATCAACATATTGTTGGTTTTAAACTTTTTGTAATAAAGTAACCAAATTATGAGAGCAATAATATTATGAAAATCAGCAAACAATGTGATTACACAATAAAAATTTGAGTAAATGTATTAAACAAAACGCAAATAGCTCTAATATCCCTGATTATTCCCATAGTTACATTCAAGTTTCAAAGGTTACATTATCTTGTCTACGCATAAGATTGTCTTAGACAAAAGCATTTCTCTGTACGAAACGAGGTATAAAATGAAGGTTTTAAGACTATAATCATCAACAACACACGGTTGTTATACAAACTCAAAGCGCCAAATTAAAAATGGTCCCACGCTCTGTGTGGATAACAAAAGTGTAATTTTACGAATTTCTATTTAATTTGCGTGACTCACCTTACAACATTGCTTCCAATTTTCAATTGTTGTTTAATAATTCAAAACATGGCATAGTTACTATTCATTCAACTGGGGGATTACCGCCACCTCTTAAAACTGTATTACAATAATATCACTTGACTTTTCTGGTACAAAAATGCTGACGTATTATTATAGTAATACTGTTTTAAGAGATGGTGGTAATTTCCCTGGTTGTTGATATTTTGTCGCTTCCAGTAATGTTAGGTTATTTTAAAGTCGCTTGCTGTATTCTCGATTTTCGAACATTAGCGGCCTTATTACAAAAAAGTTTTTAGAACTGGTTTAAACCTGGACTAACTGATCTTGTATTGTAACGGTATTAAAGTTAATACCAGGCTTAAAATGTGATCTTATTACAAAACGTAGACCAATCATTGACTAGGTAAACCAAAGATAGTCCCTGTTCTAAGTTTTCGTTCATTCTTTTATAATGACTTCGTTCAGTATGACATTCCTTTCTCTTAACGTTGCAATCAACTTTGTACTTTTGAGGCTATAAATAATATTTAAAAATAATACAACAAATCTTAAAGTAATATTTCTTCTTTTAAGTTCCAATCCGTCAAACAAGTTATAGTTCAAATTCAATACGCCAAGAGGTCTCAAAAACCATTAAATCGATGATCGTAAACTAAATACAATGTTACAAAAAAATCCTCAAACCAAAGTTAGTCCACTGTTAAACTAGGGGTCACACGGGTTTAAATTTAGCACCACAGATAGTCCGAGCCTAAGCGTTAAACCTCATTTTGTAATAAGGATTTTTTTAGTCAATGGCTTAAACCAAGTTTAATCCCAGTACTATATTTAGTCCGCGTTTTGGAATAAGGCGGTAGATGTTTAAACAAAAGTATTACTGAAATTAAGAATTTGATCACATTTTCCTCTTTGGTGATGTAGTTTGCCCAGTATTTATTATTTAATTTATTTGTATATCCAAAACGGATTTTTAAAATATTTAAGTTCATAATTCGCTAACATTAATTTTTTTTTTACAAAATGTGTTTGTTACAATAAGTTAAAATAAAAATAATATAAATTGAGTCTTTGGCACATAATCGCCTGTTGTAAAGCCAGATTATACGGTATTTCCGATCCAGTGCTACAGTACGAGTCCACCTATTCTCCTTCTCTAATATGCCAAGCTAAATCTAGATTTATCTTGGCATATAAGTTTAGTATTGCCCTACTTTTAACATTCCACTTGTTTCATTTAAAAGTTCTTCATTCCTTATTGTAGGTTAGTACTTAGTACATACAACAAATTTGTGCCCATGCAGTCATAAGCACACATATTGAATCATCTTGAAATGAATGATGGAGAATTATTTCACCGTGTTATACTTTTGTATTTTTTATTTCCAGGTTCCAGAAAGAATTGAGCCATATTCTCAACTTTCGAAAAGTGTTGTGACGCAGAACGGCGATTATGCGCAGCCACCTGAGAAACCAACCCTCAACACGAACATTCGGTGCACCGAGGTCACCGCTCTGAACATGGAAGTGGAAACACTCCGATGGCAGTTGGCACAGGTATAATCGACTGATGTTCATGAATTACAAAAAGGTACCTATCAAACAGGAAACCCACTTGAAAGTGGCAAATGTCGCATATAATCTCGGAAAAACTCACTTTGTACTATTATGTTATCTTGACATTGACACATTCGTTATATTTCTCTCTTTCTAGGTTGAACTTATTCGTGTTCCATTGTTAACCACGCATTACAAATTTTGCCTGATATTTTTGATCATTTTGAGAAAAAAAAAATAGTGTCATTTTTGATCATTTAGAGAGAAAAAAATATTTTGGTAATGTATTTTCAAAGTAAACTTTATTAAACGAATTGCTTATACCACCATAAATTATTTTGGTCTCTCAAAATCGGTCTTACTACTAAATGCAAACAACATTTCGATAAACATCCTCTGTAACATACCAATGGTTTCGTTAAAGGATGTAGAAGATATCACATTACACGTTTGTTGATTTGATTACCATAATAAACGATATTGTATAAAATTGGTGCACCAATGTTAACTATGCTATGCAATGTATTTTTGGCCATGCGAAATTGCTTTGCGAAATCTGGGCGAAAGAAAATTTATCATTTTGTTTTTTTTAATTATTTTATGTCTATTAGTTTGGTCTGTATCAACAATTTTTTTCTTATGAATGACTTATTTTCAGACTGAAGCAAACAGGCAGATGCACATAGCTTTACTTAAGCAGATAGTATCTTTCTTGAATAGAGTGAAAGATCACATTGACAGCCAAAAACAGGAGATTACCAGAAAAGAGACTATGTCCACGAGAATCATACCGAAGTCCTTCAACGTAGCTGACTTACCGCGTTCCAAATCAGTTCTCCATGTGAATAAAAATCTCGAATATGTGAATCCGCCTAAAAAGATTTGCACAAGGAAAATAAGCAAGTCTATCAGTAATGTTAATGGATTCAAAGAAAATTCCGGTGTTTGGTATGTTAAATATTTTTTTACTGTTTACTTTAGGTAAATATTATGAAGTTTCAAACATAGAATAGAACTATGTCCCGGTCACATAAACTTCTAATAAGAAGAGGAACATGAACTTTTTAATATTGCTCTGATTCTTTATTTATTAGGTAAATATGATTGCAAATACAGACTTTTGATGTAGGTAATAATTTGTTTTTTTTTCGCAATAATTACATATCAATTATATTTTTAGGAATCAGTCAAAGCTTGCCTTTATTCCTGAAAAAGAGACCACAAATAAAATATCAGAGGAAATGACTAGACTAATCACTCTTGCCAATACTGTGCTAAGCACCAAACTTCCAGATCTCGCATGCAACTGTAATGGTATTATAGAAGAAGAAATCAATAAACCATCGGAACATTTAAAGGACTCGTTGAAACCAAATAAGCTGTATAGTTCTTTAACGGAAGAGAATAAAACAAATAATTTTATATTTAACACGATTTGTCATGGAAAAGACATGTATGAGAGCACAAATAGCAATTTTATTGAAGCTAAAGACAGCGCAATGAACGATTCTATTGTGTCACAGTCCCCGCTCACTTGTGGTTTGGAAAATGACTTCGCCAGTGTTGAATTGAACGAAAAAGAGCAGCAGGGTCCTTTGTCAGTAAAAAACGTTGCGGAACTAACCAACGGTAAAACACTTAGATTGACAAATGACAAAAGAAATGAATACTGTCACGTCTCGAATTTCATTGAAGACGAAAGTGGATTTTCGTCTATGAGCTCATTCCAAGAAATTGGGATACCAATCATAAGCATTATACCACCGTCACCTTGCAAGGAGGTATTTATGGAAGATATTCCAGACATAATAAGTGAACCTGAAAAATGGAAGACTGACACATTAGAACTTGACAAGCAAACTATGAAGGTCTTTTGGGTTTGAATTAATTTGTGTACCTACGTACAAATTATTGTTAAGTGTCTGTGTAATGCACAAGCGTAATTTGTCGTGTAGATATCACCTAATATTTATTTATGTTATTCTAAATTAAGCTAACGACGCGATGCCTTTATTTTAAGAAAAAATAAACTTTTTAACTTATTCTGTGTTTTTATCTCAAGAATTTAGTCGATTGAACCAACTTAGTTTTGAACTCAAAATAATTTAATCAAGCAAGAAATATTTATTGACCTTTAACACATATTGGGAGGTTTTGAACTAAACCTCCCGCCTGGTAAAGCCAAAAAAGTCCGGTCCAAATTGATCCAACCGTTTCAGAAATTACCCGTAACAAACAGACAAAATTAAAAAAACTTGTTTTGAAGAATATATATATATATATCTATACATTTACATACAATTTTTTTTATATGTTATAGATGAGGCATACTAAAAAAAGTAATCATGATACGAAAACTTGGGATAGCATTTGTATGTTGAATACTGAGAGATTGAAACTTGCGATAATGAATGTTGCAGTGTTAGTAAGGAGGTCATAAAAGTGAATTCATTTACATACATGCATATTTGAGTCTAATTGTGTTACTAAAGTATTATATCTATGAAAGGAGGCCAAAAAAGAATAAAAAGCTTGGCGCAAGTAACTATCACTCATTATCTAAAACACGTTTTAAACCAGTTAGATTCTAACTTCGCGGACAAGATTTAGAATAATTCAAATCAAAACAAATAGTTGTTAGGTAAACAATTGAATGAATCTGTACGATAAGTTTGCTGTTTAATATTACCACAAGGTTAACTCTTTCTTTTCATCCAAAAGGTACTTACTCTTTTTACAACAAAATACACGTTCGTACAACACGCAACTAATAATGTAATAAAGGAAAACGAGATATAAATATGTTAATCTCAGTCCACACGATAGTAAAGAGTACCAAGTTCGTAATGAAATAAATGTCAAAATAGTATTATTCTGTAATAAATTCCAAGGACTATAAATTCACGTTCTCCAAATAGTAATGACATCGCGGAGGAACCCAAGAATGACATATACTTACCTGATTTAGAATCGCGACTCTTTGTTTACCTTTTTGCTTTTTATGACAACGGCGACATAATTTGTCACCCGTAAAACAAAGAAAAATATGCAACATGTCACTTTTTCGACAAAATAAATTCTTGTAAATGTTCATAAAATTCGGCTCTAAAATATAAACTTTTCGTTTGACATTCTAAATTATTAGTGAAAATGGGTGATGAAGAAGAAAAGGGAAGTGGGGATGTTGTTTCGGAACAAAAACCTGAGACACCTCCAGAGCTGGTGCCTGTGATACCTGATGTTGAATTGATCGTCGACGGCTTCGGATTCATGCCCAAAGCTATGCAGTCCCCAAAGAGCCGCTCGAGTAACGTTTTCGACAAATCTAGTAAGTCTCTGAAGGAAATTATGATGCCTGAACCGGAGGGGAAGAGTCCTTGCGCATCGAGTACCAACATTGATATAGTCAGACGCTATACGTGGAAGACCAAAAACAGGATGACTGTTCAGGTAAATATTAATAAACTTAGTATTATCTAGATAATAAACACATATCGTCGTCGTATATGAGCTTCGGTGGCTCTTTGGTGTGCACTGTTGTCTTCCGATCTGGAGGGTGCAGGTCCAGATTCCGCCACGTAACTATGTCTTTTCGAATTTTCGAAATTACATGTGCGTTATCCGATGCTCTTAAGGCGAAGGAAAACATCGTGAAAAAACCTGCACAAGCCCGCGAAGAGATTCAAAAAGGTTGTGCGTGAAGTCGGCCAATTCGCACAGGGCCCGCGTGGAAGACTAAGGCCTTATCACCCATTAGGGTAGGCTCGTGCCCCTGGGTGGGGACGTTTATGAGCTGATGATGATGAAACACATATCGTCTTCTGCGATGTCTAGTACGAATCAAAGATATTTTCCTTTGTTATCAGAAGTTCCAGTATGTAAAGAAAAAGTCATGCCCTGAATAGTTAAAGCAAGCAGCAATTATAATATATTATTATACATAGCAATTTTAATATTAAATCTAATACTTCTTAGGTTATAACATATGGTGCTACTATCACATCCATTCAAGTTCCAGATAGAAAAGGGATACCAGACGATGTAATAGCTGGCTTCGATACATTAGAAGGTAACAATGAGCCCAGTCGTACTATAAAAAATAATTTAATTTAAAAAAATCTATAATAACGATTCTTTTTTAGAATACTTGCAGCCAAGGAACCCATATTTTGGTTCCACGATAGGCCGGTATGCTAACTTTATCCGAGATGCCACTATGGTGGTAAGACCTTCAGGAAGGATGTACATGCTTTCCACAAATAAAGGCCATCATCATTATCACGGTGGATACGTCGGGTTTGATAAGGTGAATTTGATAGACTTGCATTTAAAGGTAGATTCACTAGTATTTAGATTGAAATAGATTGATCACTAGTACAGTGCTCCCAAAATTAAGATGCGCGCCGTGAAGTGCTGATAATTACCTTGTTTATTTAAGATATTAAAGGTACGAGAACCAAATTTGGAAGTATACCTACCTCGGTTCTTCCATTAGTATTTCCTTCGCCAAGTAATTGTGTAACCCTAGAAAATAAAAGAGGTCTTTAAGCGCTAAACACTGGTAACAGCAAGGCTGTCTTGAACGTATTGGAAGCCCTGGGCATATAAGAATTAGGCAAAATAGGCCCTGAGATGACTCGAGAAATCGTTAGTGGGGCGGGGGTCAAAAATTACTTTATTGATCTTGACGGAATGACCGAAAGGCCCCTTGTTTATGACCTGAGGGGAAGGTGACGCGGGGCCTTCGGGCATTTTACCAAAGTTCTCACGAAAGAGAGGCCTAGTAATGGTAGGAGAATAGGGAAGGACTTGTAGTAGGTACTATAATACTAGTAATGCCCCAATTCAGGTGAATTGGCGTTCGTATGTGAACGGGAACAAAGTGATAATGAGCCACGTGTCGGAGAGGTTCAGCGAGGGCTACCCGGGGACGGTGATGGCGCAGGTCACTTTCGAGGTGACTTGTGACAACACTATCAAGATCGAGATGAAATGCACCACTAGTGAACCCACAGTTGTCAACTTGACCAACACTCCCTACTTCAACCTTGCTGGGCATGTTAGTATTTTGATTTTCTTGGTATAAGTGTGATACTTCTTTCTAGGTAGTTTTCTTAGAGAGCTTAAAGTGACTTCAAAGAACTTGCTTGCCAAGCTGTGATACAAGCGGTTGACTATGCCTGTACATCGATGACGTGGTCATTCCTTTTATTACTTGTAAAAATACTTAAAGACTACTTAATGTTTTGTGTGTTCCATCCTGCTAAGTTACCTACGAGCTTATGGTGACCCGTCAACATGCATTAAATTGGTGCAATCATTATGCTCTGTGACTCTTAAATGATGAACGTCATTTGGGCCCTTTATCCGGCTATGGATTTTAAAGCTTTAGATGTAGGTGCAATTTTAATGTGCAAACTAAAAGCCTTCAAAACGGAGTTATGATACTTAATGTTATAATTATATGTCTTTAATTTTGCAGCATTCTGGTTGTGAAACCATGTACGATCACATATTTACAATAAACGCAGACAAATATACTGCAATGGATGAAGATGGATTAGTAACAGGTATCTATTTTTTTTGAAAGCTTGGTTATGTAAGATTCCATATATTTTAGTATATTCTGTACCTATGTGTTTGAAAAGTGAGAATTAGAGAAGGGAAATAAAAAAAATAAGCCATGAAGCTGCCAAATGAGCTGAAGTTAAAGCTGCTGCTGCCAAATGCCTCATTTGTTATTGCGTTTTGGTTTCCAGGGGAGAAAAAAGTCGTCGGTGGATCTCCTTATGATTTTAGAATACCAAGGGTCCTGCGAACAATGATTCCAAAAATTCCAATGGGAGGTTTCGACGTTAACTTTTGTATTACACAAGGCACCGAACAAGATTTGACCTTCCATGCCAGGTAATCATAATTGGATAAGCTTTATCTAAGAATTGGACCAGGTACCTTTGTGTTTAATCCAGTGAGATAAACCCTTACTTATAAGTATAGAAGTACAATCATATAAAGCTTTGTAATCCACTGTTTAACAAGGCATTTTTCAAGGTTTTGAATCATGACTTTTGTAGCGCATGGGAAACTGGCATTGAGCCCTGAAAACTAACTTGCTACAGTTCTACTACTACGACTTATAAAATAGTTACTAATGCAAGCAAAATCCTCGATAATCGGCGCGTTATTATGGCAATCAGTATTAGTATTTGACAGGCATACTTATCCCCACTTTTTCTGGTTTTGGAACATTTTTTGAATAAGTTCCCACGATCGTCCAACGTGTATACCGGTATTGGCATGTAGCTATCCATATCTACAAGTGATGGTTACAGGACCATTCAAGGGTATATTTGTGTTTCAGAGCTCTTCACCCTTGGACCGGTCGAGTGCTAGAAATGTACAGTAATCAACCTGGGATGCAGTTTTACACGGGCAACCAGTTACCAGACCCAGATAAAATTATAGAGGTAATTTTATTAGTAGTATGTTTAAAGTGTTTTGGGTAATAATAGTGGTAAAGTGGCCCTAATTTTATGACTAGATATTATTACCCATTACAAAATGAATTAATAAAGACTGGAACTACCAGGACCTGCTTAATCTCGCTTGCTTCTTTGTCGTGTCCTATAATTTAAGCGTGATACTTATGCGAGAACTAAATTTGAACTTTAGAAAATATTGACTTTAAAGAGGATTTGATTTTTTTGTTGACCATTTGACGTTTATTAGGGCGTGGGAGAGGAGCAAGAAGAGGAAGGCAAGGATGAGGACGAGAGCGTGGATTCGGAGAGTGATGAGTCTAGCACAATTGAGGAAGAAGCAATTGAAGAGGGGAGTGAGGTAATAACCTCTATTCAGCCTTTTCGTTAAAATGGGTACTGTGAATTCGAAAGGGACGTTTTTTGGTTCTTGTGCTAAATCACTTTTATTTCATTATGTCAGCAGAGCTGTAGGAGTCTACTTAACAGGGTTTTTCCTTTTTAGTTCTTAATTTTTGTAATGACTGTTCGTTCGCAAAAATCATTTTGGACTTGACATTTATACTGGCGAGGCTTATCAGTAATTTCATATATTAAAACGATTCATTGTAGTTATCAAATGTACATAAAAGTGTGTCTACGTGTTAACGAGGGGTTAATTAGTTGATTTAGTATTCAAACAATATTGTACAACAAAAACCATCACTTGTTCCAGGGCAAAGTAAGCTTTGGATATGTGCCTTTGATTGGTAAAGCTGGCACTTTGTACAAGAAGCACGGGCTCTTCTGTTTGATGCCACAGAATTATCCAGATGCGGTTAATCATGTAAGTATTAATTACTAATATAAGCATACTAAATAATACGTTTTACGTATTGAAATAGAAAAATCAACAAATCTTTGAATAATTCATCGTGAATAAATTTTGGAGTAAATCAACTTATTATTTTAAAACAATCACTGAAGTGGGAAGTGAGAGACACTATATTTTCGGAACTAAAGCCATCCTTAGCGGCCCTTTGTGCATCCTGCCTTAAAACAAACTCGAAAAATCCACTAATTTGCACTGGATCTGCATGGCGAATAACGGTCTTAAGCCTCTCGGAGGCAGAAATCGTCGCTGACTGTTTCTATTCCTTTTATTGCTAAATGCACTTTATTATTTCGGATATTTTATCGAATCTCCTCGCTGAATCTTGATTTTTTACACAGACATTATCTATGACAGTATCTATGGTATGCTACCATCGTTTGATTACAGATTCCTTTGAATCCTTATACAATGAGTTCTTAGTGCGCTTCTTGTAGTTCAGTAGTGCAAGGGTTTCCTTCGCACTATGGTTTCGAAGCGTGCCAAAGGGTCACATCTCCCGATAGATTGCCGTTTGACGACCATCTGCTGTAACGGTTGAGACGTCGGTTATTACACCAAGGGTTCCATTTGATCCCCGGGCAATACAAATATTTGTGTGCATGAACATGTCCGTTTATACTGGTTTGGGTTTTTTCTATGTATAATATGTACCTATGTAAGTATTTACGAAAAAAAGTATATGAGTATGTTTATCCGTTGTTTAGTATCCATATTACAGGGTAAATCTTAGTTTAGCTAGATGGCGCTGTGTGATTGTCAGTGGAAATTATTTTATTTATTATATTTATAAAATTTAAGCCTTCTGCACCTGTGGGTATTGCATTACATAGGATATAAAAGTCGAGCTTTGCTCCAGCAATAAGTGCAGCTAACTAATAAATGCATTTACTTTTGTAACAGTTTACCGAAAATACTTGCCTCCTCTGTATGGGAGATGTAACCGTAACCCCACGCGGCCCAATACGGATTGGTCGGTTTTAACGACTGCTATCCTCAAATTGTTATCAAGACCAGCGGCATATTGTGCCCTCCGAACTTTTTTTTATGCTATAGCAGGCAAACGAGCAAACGGCTCATCTGACGGTAAATGTCACCGCCGCCCGTGTACATTTGCAATACCAGAGGGCACTGAAATGCGTTGGAGGCCTTTCAGCAGGGAATACGCTCTTTATTTGAAGGTCGCTAAAATATATAAACAAGAAACTAACTACAACTTATAGATGCACAATCTCACTCAAAGAGTGTCCGCGCCAAGAATTATACCCATCCGTCAGTTCGGCATAATTTTCATTCCTAGTCACGTGTCGTTCGCTTCATGTGATAGTGACATAGTAGTATGCTGGTACTTTTGACTTTGTACCTTTTGATAACGCGTTAAGGTCAAAGTTTCAATGAATAATTTTATGTCATAAATATAACAATAAGTCAACGTATGTTTCAAGCCGCTCCAACATTTTTTGGTTAATATTTAGTTTTTTGTTAACCTAAGCCTCCGAAGCGTGGAATCCTCTTTATTTTCGACAGTCAGGTGATATAGCCTGGGATGTTCTAACCAAACTGGCAGAAATCACAAAAAGTGATATTATCCGACCTCTCAGTGGGATTTGAACCCATGACCTCCGGATCTTAAGAAACGTTGGGTTTTAACCCGACGCTTAGCGCACTGGACCACAAAGAAAGTTACTGGAGTATGCAAAGGATGGTAAAGAGATCTGATCCAGGAAACCGCAGGGTTTGCTTCAAATTATCAAAAGTTTAGTAAGGATAACGCATTATATCAACATCATCATTAGCTCATTAAACATCCCCACCGAGGGGCACGAGCCTACCTGTAAATGGTGTATGGTCTTAGTCGTCCACGCGGGCCCGGTGCGGATTGGAAACAACACATATCTTTAGTCTTAACGCACCTAGCATTGGGTTGAAAAGAATTTGGGATATGATATCGGTACTTTTGTGGTGTTATCTCTCTTCAACCTATCGCAGTCCACTGCTGGACATAGGTCTCCCCCATTTTGCGCCAGACATCCCGGTCCTCCGCTTTTCTCATCCAGCTTCCACCAGCGACCTTTCGCAAGTCGTCGGTCCATCGGACCGAAGGGCGTTCTACGCTACGCTTGCCAAGACGCGGTCTCCACTCCAGAACTCGTCTGCTCCAACGGCCATCCGTTCTGCGACATACGTGACCAGCCCACTGCCACAGTTGAGGTGTTATAATCTTGGGTAATTTTGCATTCTCGACAATATTTTCTTGCATCGAGAAATACTTACTAACAACATTTTGGGAGGGTTACTTCGTTTACAAATAAGAATGTTTTTATTTGCATGATTCGATATAGCTGTCTACTTGTACAGTCATAATCAAATGCTGTCAATGTTTTGTTTTTTTACTAACCAGCACTTGTGCGATTTGATAAAATGTTATTGCAGTGTTTTGGTGATACTCATTCTCTTTGTTCAGCCGCCTTAGCATGCTAAAGGTTAGACAGGCGGTGAAAATGCTGGCTGAATGAATTATTTTGATGTCAAAAGTTAACATTATGATTCTTGAAGACTAGTGGATATTTATTTGGTCATAAAATATTTAAATAAAATAACGTACTAACAAAAGGTTTCCTTGATTTCAGAAAAACTTCCCCAACGCAGTGCTGAACCCCGGGGAGGTTTACGTTCACAGAATGCAGTACAAATTTGGTCTCCTTTTGGGCAGATATGTATAACATGTGGTCGTATGAAAATAAACAAACGGTGTATTGTCCATCAGACTTATTATTTGTTGTACAACAATTATATTTTAACATCAAATATGTATACTCGTAGTACTTAATAGATCAGACTTGACAGGGAGACCAAAAATGACGAAATCGTCACAAAAATAGTATTCTTTTTCTAAAAAATGGTTAAAATAATGTTGAGTCAGTTCAAGATTACAAATAAACATTTGTGTGAGATCGTTTTCAGTGTAAGATCGTTTAGGTTAACTGTAGAGGCAAAACATAAAAAGAGGTAGACAGTAATACACGATCCTTATTCTAAAAACATTGAATGCGTTGTCGCGCTACTTGATTTTAAATATGACATAAATAGAAGTGCTGCGATGATTTTGCCTTTCATAAGTATACCAATAATATATGAAGTAACGCACAAATAGCGTTTCGAAAATAATTTTGATTGCATTTATCAGCGCAACACCTCTTGAGCCGCAATTCCTCAATAACACTACCATTATAATATCTCATTAGTTTACTGTATGACAAGAACATTACGAATACTACTATTGAGACAATTATAATGATAAAGCATTTGAAGATCGGAACAAAAATTCGATCTAGACGCACTAGGATTGCCTATGTCTTTTGTAGAAGCATGGCATCGAATATCCGTGAACCGTATACCACAGGCGCACACATATTACACAAAACGCAGAGTTCAACTGACAGCGGAAATCGCGACGCGACATTAAGCATTTTTACTGTATTTTATAGTTGCTTCTTCACGAATTGTGCCGCTTGATCTGAATGATGCTAGAGAGAAAGCAAAAAGAGCGTTGTGCTTCGACAACTGATTTATTCAAAGATGTCGATCGAGGATATACTACATGACGAACTCTTGACGTTCCTTCACAACAAACGAATGTTGTGGTATTCGGTTCAATTGCATCTAGATCATAATACTAACACATTGAACATCAATAGATTGGTTAAATATTGGTGCGTCGTTATCGGCACATATATTTATAGCTACTAAACCATCTAGAGAGCTTGGGAGCTCATCCCTACTGATGGTGTCAAGTGTTTTACTCATAATACTTTGGGCCAGTAAAAACTTTTGTGTTTCGTGGACCCATCAATTACAATGTCGCCATTTCTATCGTGACAAAGGGATTAACGAAACTCATAAATTTCCTACATAATACCATCACTTTGAAAAAGCTCTTCTCTTTAGGTCGTTAATATTAGACCTGTGCACCATTATCACATTCTGGACGATCATTTAAAATTAATCTACCTAGAAAATAATAAATCTAGTGTTCAATTTTAGTTGCCTAATTATATTCGTGTCGTCCTAAAAGGTGGAAAATGTAAAGGGAGCGATACAATTATGGCGACTGTTTCCATGTTATCTGTTAGCCATAGCAGCGATCGTCGTTGGCATCTTCCTCCAAAAATTCAGCGATCTCGTGCTGGCACATGATGATATATTCCAACATTGGCAGACCGTTGACATCTGGGAGATGAGCCGAGTTGCGGTTAACGATTGCTATTTGAATCCGTGACTTGAACTCCTCAGCCTGGAAGTTAAGTAATAGCTGGACCATTAGAATGCGTGATTTACTCATGGAGTGTTATTTTGGCCATCGTCATCATTACACCCAATGATGTAAAAAAGTATGGATTCGTGATATGCTCACAAAACAATCGACAAAAGTGTTCCGAATGCAGTGACAGCACACATACACATATTTCGAATTTCGAACACATTTACCTAAACAAAAGAGTACTCTTGTATTCTTTCTTCGGCGGTTCGTTTTTGAGGCACGGGTGGCGTATCTACCTTTATATATACAGAATATTATTGATTACATCCAAAAATGTCCAATGCTGAACGAAGGCTTCCCCTAATGGTTTTCACTACATGTCCCAGATACTTAAATTCGTCTAAAACTTCGACAACAGAACTTCCAACTGATATCGGTATAGTAACAATATGGAATCAGACATGACTTTCGTCTTGTCCATGTTAATTTTAAGAGCTCTGTCAAGGGTATCGATCATAGTGCCTCAATCTGTTAGCATCAGGATGGCCGGTCACTAGACGTATTTATCATTGAAATTATGAACAATAATTTCTGCCCAATTCTTCTATTTGGTTCCCATAAGTAGTCAATTAGTGCCATCTTATATACAGTGTGAATTTTAGTAATGTTTCATTATCATCAGCTCATTAAACGTCCCCATCGAGGGCACGAGCCTACCGTATAGGGTGATTAGGCCTTAGTCGCCCACGCGAGCCCAGTGCAGATTGGACGACTTCACACACAACCTTCGAATCTCTTCGCAGGCGTGTATGAAGGTTTCCTCACGATGTTTTCCTTCACCGTAAGAGCGTCGGTAATGTACATTAATTTTCGAAAATTCGAAAACACATTGGTACATATCGGGATTTGAACCTCAGCCCTCCCGGTGGGAAGGCGACAGTCCACACCATTGAGCCACCGACGCTCTAAAAGTAATGTTTAGTTCTTTTTAGTTTGTTATTAATTATTATTCACCGACATTAAAGCACTACAACAACTAATCTACATGGGTAGCCAAATAAGCAAATTGTAGAGAACTTACGTCGGGTACTTCGAAAGGATTGTAGCCGAAGATGCCAGACAAGTAGTGGCTGTGGCGAAAGATGCTAGATGCCCCCATAAAGCGTATATACATTAATTGTTGACGTTTGCAAGGAGCGTTATGCGGCCTCTTATGATCCTCAATAATCATGGATAACTTCTTCAAAATGGACATAGGCATGCGGTTCGGTTTTTGAGGTTTGGTTATCTTATTGGGTCTCTTTATCATGGGTTTCGGATTTTCGTGGCAGCTGCGAAAAAACATGCTGACGTACGGCCCGGATCTGTAATAGGGAGAATTATCTATTACATATAAATTTGAAAGTGGCTGTTTATAATATTAAAATAACCATTTTTACTACATGCATGCGAATATACACGGTACATACAATAAAACGCCATTTAAAAAAAAATGTCTGCCTGTCTGTTTATGCCATACACATTATACATACCAAGACCATTACAAACAGACATGTTCATGCACACAAATGTTTTTAATGCCCGGGGATCGAATCCGGAAGCCTTAGTGTAGTAGTCGACGTCTCAACCGTTACACCACATGGCTCGTCAAAGATAGTTGCGAAGAACCATTACTTACCAGTATTTAGTAGAATATAATTTAAATTGTTAACTAAAGTGTTCCACGATTGTATACCGAGCATGCGTACATTACGATTTGGTTTACTCATGTAATACTGTTATTCTTGCTTCCAAATTTGATTATCATTATATAGCTCAATTTAAAAGGCTTTAGTGCAAAAAAGCATAAATGCTGTTACATATAGGAACATTAATCGATTGCAGACTCTGTTTGTATGTTCTGCTGAATCTAAATATTTGCTAAATAATCGATACATATTTTTAAAAGTTGTACAATGTTTTTGCAAATTAAAAATAATATCACTCTTATGTAATAAAGGAAATAAACCATTACTCACATTATGTGCTCTGCGAAGAAATTTTGCGCGGCACAACGACAATGTTGTCAGCCATCTTGACAGGTATATTTGAATCAGCTGCAATGCAGTATCAAGGTTTTCTATGGCATTTTATTACCTGGTTCAATGGCACATATCGTCGTTTATTTATCAAGAGAGAGAACCTGAAATTGTTTATCGTAAATTTTTATATAAGTATAGGTTAATCAAATGTATTATGAAACGGGGGGTTTCAGTTTTTTTATGTCACACTCAGTATTTGAATACGTGTATATGTAATTTTTTTTATACTATACAATTATATATCTAATCAATTGAAAACTAGAATGTAGTGTTGCCATAGTTAAAGACTGCTACTGCATGGACACCCACTTAAGTAGTCGTTGCAAACGACTGAATTATTCATTTACATTTCTTTTCTCATCATTGTTAGCTAGTGCCAAAAAAGTTAACTGAAACTCTTGTTGTGAATAGGACATTCGGCCTTATTACAAAAAAGTGATTTAGAACTGGTTTAAACCTGGACTAACTGATCTTGTATTGTTACGGTATTAAAGTTAATACCAGGCTTAAAATGTGATCTTATTACAAAACGTAGACCAATCATTGACTAGGTAAACCAAAGATAGTCCCTGTTCTAAGTTTTCGTTCATTCTTTTATAATGACTTCGTTCAGTACGACATTCCGTTTCTCTTAACGCTGCAATCAACTTTGTACTTTTGTACTTGAGGCTATAAATAATATTTAAAAATAACAACAAATTTTAAAGCAATATTTCTTCTTTTAAGTTCCAATCCGTCAAACAAGTTATAGTTTTGTTTAAAATAATGATATATTTTTATTGATTCCTATGACACGAGCGTAGTTAGCGCGTAATTTGAAAAGTAATTGACTGTCAAGAAAGAGCTCTATTGTTCCTATAAAATACCATGCAAATAAATAAAGGAATTATTGTTATATTGTGTTAATAATGTTGTACTGACTCGAAGTATTACTATTTTGTGACTCTGTATGAGAAGTCGTGGGTTAAAATTGTGAAAATAAGTCGGAAACAGCAGAAAAAAAGTAAGATGAAAATTCGAGGTCTAAAGAAAAAGCAATGATATTCTCTATATTTCATCATTGAGAAACAGCAGTAAAATATTGTGTAACTACAAGCGATGCAAAGTTCCATTTCACTGCAATTTTGATAAACAATCACAAAAAAATTACATAATTGTATTAAAAACTGAAGAGTGGAAGAATATATCAATCAAGTAAGTTTTATATATACTTATTGCTTTTACCTATCAGGTAGTGAAACATATGATTTCTTTATAATTTAAATGCAATTGAAGTTCAATATATTTCACAATAGTAAATGTACATTGACTCAAGTCTTGATTTTTTTTACATAATGTAGTAAACTCGAATTGGATCTTGTATTAAATATTAAAGTATAGAATTCAAACATATTTAATATAACAGATTTGAAACATGTAATAAACGTAAATTATCTTTAATTGTAGATTCCACTTATCATGGTGGCTAAAGCAAAACATATGTTTGTAGACTGGCCATTATGAAGGAACTAAGGAATACATTTGTTAAATGAGTTAATTCCAGTATCAACTGGATATAAAAAGCAAGGTGAATAGTCAAATAAAATGAAAGTAAAAACTTGGGATGAAATATTATATTTTATGTAACACAAATATAGTAGGGGTACAGAGAGACCCAAAATTAAAATGATAATAAACAATACAATTGTTTATATGTATATAGAAATTATCTAATAACTTTGACAAGCATTCTTAAAAAATCATACTTTCTTGCCCCATACCAACTTTACATACTTATATCACTATTGTTTTTAAAATCACATTTTTTTTCAGTAATGAGTTCAAGAAAAGGCAGCTTGAAATGGTGGAAGTGGAGTGGAACTGATGTTAAATGTTAAAATTGATTTAATTTTAATTAGAAATAGTATTGTTATAAATGTTATAATGTGACAAAAAAGATTATTAAATAAAATGTTGGAATAAAAATGTTTTGTTATTTATAAATATTGATGTATCAGCAAGAGAAAAAATAAACAAGTCTCATGTAATATCCTTTTCTTTTATTAAATATCAGACTACCATCAGCATACATTTTCATCTCCGATATGAGCACAGTTAATTGCACCATTTACATTTTTAAAAATACAATACCGTTGTATTTTCTTGTTTTTTTTTTCAGTTCCTTTCTGTCCATTTAAAGTGACACGTTTTTTGCCACTATTTCCATATCTTACTGATCAGTTGTACTATAAAAGCACGCCATGTACCTATATCGGCTGCATCATCATGAATCTAATGAAAATTAAGCAAATATTTAAATTTCTAGATAAACTGACATGTATTCAATTACTTTATGGCGAGCCCATTTGGGTATCAAAGGCCATTCATGGGAGTCTTTGGTGAAATGGTCATGTAAAACATCAACAATTGTTTTGGCAAAACGTTTCGTAATTCTTTAATATGGCGCTGCACGTAATTCAAATTTACGCCGAGAGGTCTCTTATATACCTTAATCTTAAAAACCATTAAATCGACATAATTGATGATCGTAAACTAAATACAATGTTACAAAAAATCGTATAACCTCAAAACAAAGTTAGTCCACTGTTAAACTAGGTGTCACACGGGTTTAAATTTAGCACCACAGATAGTCCGAACCTAAGCGTTAAACCTCATTTTGTAATAAGGATTTTTTTAGTCCATGGCTTAAACCAAGTTTAATCCCAGTACTACATTTAGTCCACGTTTTGGAATAAGGCGGATTAAGTTTATCTCTGCGTGATCGTGACAATTGACTGAGCTCATTTTGAACCTATTAATGGTTGAAAAGCAATGATATTTGTATATATAAAGGAGATACGCTATCCGTGCCTCAAAAACGAACCGCCGAAGAGAGTACAGTTTGTTCTCTTTTGTTTAGGTAAATGTGTTCAAAATTCGAAATATGAGTATGTGAGCTGTCACTGCATTCGAAACTCTGTTTCGATTGTTTTGTGAGCATATCACGAATCCATACTCTTTACTCATTGTTGAAAGTAACCCACGTTAGCCATTAAACTTTTAGATATGTAAGGACAACTTGTTCATTTCATTTTCAGCCGTCCAAATTACGTGTGGTGCGACCTGTTAAACAACGACATATACTTTAATCAGTCAACACGCACAGAAGCACCTGAGTGGGCAAAAGTATAACTCCTTATTTGGAAAGGCCTAGTCTACCGGATTTTAATAAATGCTATGAAAAAGTTATATGAAGTCTGGAACCAGAGTTCAATCGATATTTTTATAGGACTGAAGACAAACGAGAATACGTTCACCTGATGGTAAATTTTATACCGGCGTCTACAAACATTTGCAAACCAGCGGTCCTAGAAATGCGTTGCCAGTTCTTTAAAATTAGTTTAGTTAAAAACTTAGACAGGGCGTTCCGGAAAAATGAAGCCAAATACGACAAAACACACGGTAACGCACTTTAATCGCAAAACACCAGAAAATACACAACACTTAAAACATAAGCTTATTAAAATATTAACGCACGCACTATACTCTATCCCCGATCAACACTTCACACTATCACTCTACTTGTTTAAAACACGACTGTTATGTAGAGATCGTTGTATCGCTCGCAAGTAAAACGCAATTAATCTTACAAGCTTGGGATTCTGAATAAATTAATGCCAAATACGAAAAATAACAACGTTATCTATCAACAAATCACCAAAACTACACATCACTCATAACTTGCACTAATAATTCAATGAACGCACACGCGATATCCACTAATCAACACTGCATATGGTCACTTAACTTCTTCAACCCGCGACGATTTTGTACCTTTATATACGCTGTATCGCTGTCACTTGTAGTTGCAGGTTCACTTTTATGCTCTTGAGTGACCAAAAAATGCTGAGGCATAATATTCGGCACTGTATTGAGGGTTGCGAGTTACATATTTTGGTAAGATCTTTTTTGTTTAATTATTGGTAGGCAAAAGATAATCGGATTCACCGGATGGTTTGCGATATTGCTGTACACTCACCCACTCCCCATGGATACTCACAATTCTAAAGGAGCAACACGTGTGTTGGTGGTCGCTCACCAAGGGCATCTTGAATAGACTCAAGGTTGCTCAGCGTGCTATGGAGAGGGCTATGTTAGGTGTCACCCTACGCGATAAAATCGGAAACGAGGATATCCGTAGGAGAACTAGGGTGACCGACATAGCCCAGAGGATTAGCAAGTTGAAGTGGCAGTGGGCAGGGCACATAGTGCGTAGAACCGATGGCCGATGGGGCGGAAAGGTTCTCGAGTGGCGTCCACGTAACGGAAAGCGAAGCGTAGGCCGACCCCTAACCAGATGGACGGATGATCTGGTTAAGGTGGCGGGTAGCAGATGGATGTCAACTGCAAGGGATCGGTCCGCGTGGAAATCATTTGGGGAGGCCTTCGTTCAGCAGTGGACATAATTAGGCTGTAATGATGATGATGATGATGAACACGTGTGTTGACTGCTGTAAAAAGGGGAAGAAGGAAAAGGATTTATGGGAAGGGGGAAGGGAAACCTGCACCCAGTATATTTTAAAATCTTACCGGGTTGGTGATACTGGTTAGCAGTAACAGATTAGTATAATGATATAGCACTGCTAACCGTGCTGCGCTACATATTTTGTTACAGACCTTCTCTCGTAGAAATAAAGGTAGTGTCCATTGTCCACAAAAGCCGATTTGCCGATTGCAAAGACTTGTCAGCGGAATAGTGGGCTGTCGTAGTTCAAATCTTATCTTCGTATGTATTTTACGATTTGAAAAAGATAGACTTTACTATCTATTTCAAATCGTAAAATGGCATCTTTTTAGAGCAGGACCCTAATTCTGATAATTTCAGGACGCACTAGCAGGATCGTAATTGTTTCTAAATAGAAAATTTTTACAGTCATTCGTTTTGTTTTATGGTAGGATTGGTAATTCTATTAGACAGTAGATTATACTTTATAATTACTATTGTCTACCATTAAAATTAGAGTTGTGCTGGGGTACCGAATTTACAGTTGTATTGAAAAGTGTCGTAATGGTGTCATTATTCAATTAGTCAAATTAATGTCCGATCCAATTTGACTTACTTTGTAATTGACGACCCATTTGGTGTTGCGGTTGAGAGGTCGACTGCAATACCAAGGTTCCAGGTTCGATCCCCAGGCAGTACAAGCATTTGTATGCATGAACATGTCCTTTTGTAATGGTCTGGGGGTTTTCTATGTATAATATGTATGTATGTACAAAAAAAAAATGAATATGTTTATCCGTTGTTTAGTACCCATAATAAAGGCTTCACGCTTAACATGGGGCTAGATGGCGCTGTGTGAATGTCAGTGGATATTCATTTATTTTATTTTATTTATTTATTTATGTCCTCAAAACTTAAATATAACAAACCTTGAATTCGTAGAAATGGCTATCGATGCGCTTGATGACGCAAAGGAACGACCCAAAGTAGAAGTCGTCCTTACAATAATAAGGCCAGATCACATCGTTACCAAGGTAGCCAGATTTATCCATGTGCGCTAGATGTTTATCGGTGAGCTTGATGTCAACAGGAAAGTACACCACCACTGTTTTGGCTACGATAGCATGATTCAACTCATCTAATGTATATGCATACATCTTCTGTTGCATTTTTTCGCTGCAAAATTAAATGATGGTAAGCAAGAAAAATATCTAAGAAATTAAATCTATTAAAATTTACTTTTTTTACCATAATTTCACTTGCTCAT